>BCLH01001604.1:21969-49283 GCA_001602315.1 Zoysia pacifica | reverse complement strand
TCGGCGGGGAGGCGGCGTCCCGCGGGTCCAGGCAGCGGCGGCGCAAAGCGGAGGAGCGGAAGGAGCGAGCCGCGGCGGCGGCGTGCAGCGAGCGGGGCGGCGGGGCAGTCCACGGCGGCGCGCGGAGGACCGGTGGACGGGCATCGACGGCGGGGTGACGCCGTGTGACAACCGTCAGGGCAGCTAGGCCCACAGGGCTTTTTATTTTTTTTAACTCAGTGTCGTCAGTTTCCCTAGGAACTTCTTCTCTAGGGTTCTTTGAGCTTTCCCTAGGGTTTTGGAAAATCGTTGATTCTATTAGTGTTCTTTTGCGAAAGGATCTGTAGCAGTAGCACCGTTGCCGTTTGTTAACAATTTTTCTCACTCTGATGAGGCCGATGCTTTAGGTGAGACAGTGAGCGAAGTGACTTTCGTTTCTCACACTTGAGTACCGTTTCAAATGACTACACACTTCTTGCAAAAAAAAAAAAAATGACTACACACCTAAAGTAACTTTCGTTTCCATTTATTGTGCAGAGAACTCTTGAAACCGAAACGAGTATGCCATAGTATTTTTTGGCATTCAGAAAGACGTGCCGGAAAAAACGTTCTTTTTTATTTGGCAATCAATAAATGTAACAAAAGGTTAAATTAGTAGTTGTGCTAGTAGTATTTTATTGAGTGTCGCAAACGTAATACTAGCAATCTTGAGTTTGATTTTTTTATTACTGACAATGAGATCGGAATTTGTAGCAGCAGTACAATTGGCATTTTTAGCAATTTTTCTCACCTTGAGGCAGAAGCTCAGGGTGACTCGGGCTGGGCGTGTCAACGCTGGCATGGACGGCTGGCAACGACTCGCCAGTGCAGATGTGTTGACGAGAGGAGGGAAAAGGATTCTCGGTTCGGTCGCGTGGACGGCAGGCCCAGGGGCTGCGGGCGGTGGGACTCTGGAGTTGCGACCTCTGCAACTGCCGCCACATGGACCTGGGGGTGCCTGGGGTGCGTGGTCTCCAGATGAATAGAGTGAATGATACGTGGAGCTATAAGTGAGACTCACTTTTTTTTAAAAAATAAAAGATTTATCTTATTCATACATTCATCAATCCGATGGTGATGGATAGCCGAGTACGTGAGGAGTATTACCAAATCGGCTTCCGATGACAAACTGGCACTCGCACCCGGTGCGCTCGGCGCGCACACAGACAAGCAGGGCAGGCGACCTTGGGGCCTTGGGCACCGCGCGGCATGTTCCTCCTTCCCCGCCCAAGCCAAAGCGTGTCATGTCAGCGCGGATCTACGTAGAGAGATAACTCTGCTGATGCTGTGTGCGCGAGTAAATGTTTTGTAATATGAGATGGATATAGGATGGTGGTAGGTGGGTGAATAATATGTAGGTCTATAAATGAGTCTCACCATTTGAAAAAAAAAGTGTAAGATTCATCTCATCCGTTTATCTATTCATCCGATGGCTCTGATGGTTGGCTGTGATATGCATGGTTGGTGAAAAAATACGCTTATCTGTGTGTGCTAAGGTCTCTGTAATGCGGTCCGGTTGGTAGTGTGACGCGTGGTCTGTCACATCCAACAACTGTCCACTTTCTTTTTATAGGTGCATCGTGGAGATATTTTTATCATCTTAATACATTTCTTTCTTTGAAGTGCAAGAGTTGGAGATACTTTTACTATTACCATATGCTATTTTTATACATACATACACCGGTCGATTATTGAAACAGTGCACCACTCAGTTTTCATATATGAGCATTGACCTTCCATATATGAGCATAGAGTTGGACCTCAAGCCTTAATTTGGTAGACGAAACCCTATGTTCCACTGCCTTTTAATGTACGTGAAAACTTTTTGCATGGATTTCATTGTGCACGAATAGCAATCCAGTGTTCCTGCTTTTCCATGCAACAGTGTGAAATACATAAAATGTAGGGTGTCTGTTTTGAACTACATGCATGTGCATGATTCATGTAACGTGCTGGCATGAAAAAAAATAATAGTTGCTTGTAACGTACATATGATGAATCAAATCACGCTTGGAAGCTGATAAAATATCTTGTTCACACTACCGTGCTCGTCACTGACAAGCAACTTGTCAATTTTTGTACTTAACTCACATCGTAAAATTTTCCACCCTAGCTTCTAGTCAACAATCAAACTGACTAGCTACAGCTGTCACTCTAAAAATCAAGTGTATTGGCAAGGCGTAAATAAACAATAATTCACTTGGTCTTTAACCGTCTCGTAGAAGTAACATATCTCTAGTAAATCCATTTGCTATTCTAATAGATGACGTCCACCGCTCACCTACTGAAAAGTCTGAGACAATGAACTACCCAATCTCCATATATAAACATGGACCAGAGTTGGACCTTAAGCCCTAATTTGTCAGATGAAACCCTATGCTTTGTCGCCTCTCTTAACGTACCTACAAGCTCTCTGCATGGATTTCATTGAGCACGACCAATAACAACCTAGCGTTTCCACTTTTCATGCAGTGTGCATGTAATACGTCATCTGTAGAGTGTCCATTTCGAGCTACATGCATGTGCATGATTCATGTAGCATGCTAACACAAAAAAGAGAATTGATGCGTGAAAGCTCTTTGCATGGATTTCATTGAGTGCAACCAAAAGCAATCTAGTGTTCCCGCTTTTCCATGCAACATGCATGTAATATGTAACATGTAGGGTGTCCATTTTGAACTGCATGCATGTGCATGATCCATGTAATGTGCCAACACAAAAAAGATAATCGTTGCGCATAACGTACATGTGGTGAATCTAATCGCGCTGGAAACCGATTAAACATCTTGTTTGCTCATCACTCAGAAGTAACTTATCATTTTTAGTACTCAACTCGCATCATGACATTATCCACCCTTCTCATCAACAATCAAACTGACTAGCTATAACTGTCACTCTAAAAATCATGTGTATTAGCATGGCGTAGATAAACATTAATTCACTTAGTCTTTCACCGTCTCTTAACAGTAACATATCTCAAGTAAATCCATTCACTATACTAATACACGATGTCCACCACTCCACTATCAAAAAGTGTCACCAGACAGTGATCCACCCAGTCTCCATATATGAGTATGGACCAGTGTTGGACCTTAAGCACTATTTTTTTCAAACAAAATCGTATGCTCCGTTGCCTCTCAACATACCTACAAGCTCTCTACATGGATTTCATCGAGCACGACCAATAGAAAACCCTCCCTTATCCTTACATCCACTTGAGCCTGCATTCAAAAATATTTTACATTTTAGTTGTGCTAACAAATCATCTAAATTTTTTAAATATATGAATTTTATTAGTCAAACTATTAATAAACACAATAGTTGACTATATATTGTTTCATGTTTTAGAATATGCTTTCACTCTGGTGCGTATAAGATAGTTGGGTACCTTAACCCAACAGCAATATGCCAATTAGTGATCAACATCGGTATAGACCACCCTGAGTTGAAGGGCAAGAGGAAGAATCAACAAAAGCCGTTCCATAAGGTGTTGGTCCAAAATGCTAGGGATGTTGTATCAGCCTACATAGGTAGGGCCATGTACGATTGGCGGGACAGACATTGCATCATGGCTCCTTATAACTTTGAGTGAATATGCTTTCCTCTATCACTTACTTAACCCTACTTTTGACTAATAAATTGAAACACTAACATTATTAAGTGTACTTTTTTATAGCGATCATTGGATTGCTTCCATGATATATCCAAAATTAGTGAAGGCTTAGGTATTTGACTCCCTTGATCATAAAAGGAGCACCTACAATGATTTCTTAGAAATCCTTGCTTTGTAATGATCTGTAATATTATTTTAATTCTTTAGTGATATGATATTCATAATTATGACATAATATTTCTTATTGGTGACAGTGCTTACCGGTTCAACATCAAGCTTAGAGGACAACACTGTCCAAAATGGACAAAAAAATGTCATACAAAACACATTTTCCAGTACTACTATACCATAATTCAATAATCCATATCACTATAGTTTTGTCTATATCTTTGAGACTTTTAACTTTTCCATTTTGTTCCCAAAGTGTGCAAAACATACTCTTGATAGTGTGCATTGTGGCTACTATGTGTGTAAATACATAGAGGCTGGCTTTGGAAAATACATGACATTGCCCAAGGAAGATTATGTATGGCAAAATGTAAGTACTTGCAGTTTTAGTACTATTGTTATATGCATTTTTACACTGTATTGCTATTTGCATTTTAGTAATTACTAATTATGTTCTTAATAGATAAGCAGGTGCAAAGAAGTCAATTGGATGAAGCCACACTCAATGACATTGCAGCTTGAATGATCCGCTTCATGATGCATGAGTTCATTCATCCATTAGGTCAATATCATGATTTTTTAGGTGATGTGGCAGCACATGAAGAACTTGCTAATTGATGCGGAAAATTGAATAATGCTAATCTAATTCAGCAAAATTTTGAGGCTGAGCAGAAGAGAATTAATGAACAAGACCAGAGTTGGCCGAGCAAATGAAATTTTAGTTGTTAATTCTTTGTGAAGTATGGATAGTCATGTATATGTGTAAATTAAGCTGCTATAGTAGATGAACTTGTGGTACATATATGACCCCATACATTGACTCTGTCAATATATTTTATTAATCTTTAATTTGCATTTGATTTGTGTTATTCAGATGGCTCTTATTCAAATATATGAATGTGTAATTAAATATGAAAAGTGTCGGTTTTGTGATGTCACAAAAACCGACACCCCTAATCCAGTAAGTAGTGTAGGCCACGTGACGTCATAATATATGATATGAGAGTCCTATAAACTATGTTGGCAAAATTCACATCATTAAGATCGACACTGTTGGTAGTGAGAGCAGTGTCGGTTGCATGGCGGCAACACAACCGAAACCACAGTTGGAAATATCAGTGTCAGTTCCATGATGTCATAATAACCGACACTGATGTTAACGTAAATCAGTGTCGGTCAAATGACGTCATGTAACCAATATTGGTGTAACTAATAGCAGTGTCGGTCAGATGATATCATGCCGGCCGACATAGCTATTGTTGTTAGTAGTGTCGGTCTCACTGGCGTCAGCGTGACTGTCATTGATGATACTGCTATCAGTGTCGGCCTGATGATGTTATTTGACCGACACTGATAATTTATTTGTGTCGGTTTCTTCCACCCCATATAGATTACCGTTTATAGCAGTGTCGTATAAGGAGTGTCGCACAATTTGACCGACAGTGCTGAAACTTATGACCCAACATTAAAGGGTCTTTTTGTAGCAGTGATATTTGCAAGCAGTAATTGTTATTCCAACCTAAAAACAGCAACTGGGAAATTTACGGAACTTGTGCCATAATTCAGAAAAGATATGCATGGGAAACTTGAGTGACTCAACAAAAAAATAACACATTTCTGAGGCAATACTCTATCAAAAATCATATGTTACAGACAGAAGTATAATGGAAGGTTGGACATGGCTGTTTTGTTAACCTTTTGGCAAAGATTTCAGAGAACCACAGCCCTGTTAGCCTCAAGCTTCACTTCTTCTGGAACATCAAACTAAATAAATAAAGTATATAAGTTATTGTTACCCCAACCCTTTTGCTAATAATTTTGTTCCTAGTATACAAACAAATCACCATTTCAATTTTTTTTATCCATGTTGCAAGCAAGGCCTCCTCATATATGTTTTATCCATATTTTAATTTTTTTATCCATGTTAATGTACAGTTCTTGATGAACAAAACTGTTAGTTCTTGTCTAATAAAAATATGAACTGTGTTGAAGCATATATTATTTTGATGACTATTCTACAGTTATTGGGCATCAAAGCAAACTATGAAATACATTTGTTGACTGAGCTATCAATTGCTACACAATCCTTCCTGTCGACAGATGCTTACCATAAATACAACATTAATAATAGATCCAAATTAATCTGAAAATAATCGGTGAGCAAACAAAACCTGCTCAACAAATTCAGATGTCCACAGATGCTTTCTAAAACCCTTCCTATAAATCAGAAATGTGTGAGCGAAAACAGAATTAGACCCAAAGTAGCAAAAAAAAGGAAAGACAGCGAAGAAATGAACAATCCTTCCTGCGAAGCAAAACTGACAGTTCATGGTACAACCCACTTGGGCAGCGGATCCAGCTGAATCGGCTCCATATGAATCTCTCAGCTGTAACTCCTCAATCACCATTCTTGGTCTGCTACCTGCGCCACCCGCGCAGACCCGCTGCTGCCAGCGCTGCACTGTCATTGTCTACCATCACCCCGTGCTGCTACCGAGGAAGCAGGAGGAAGAGGGCACCCGCCGCCCGGCAGCTCCTGGCGCAGCGCCCCCCAGGGCCACTGCTCGCTGCCATGCACTGAGGGCGGGGAAGGAAGAGAGTGCCCGTCACCCGGCTGCTCCTCGCACTGCCAGGGCTGCCGCCGTCCTGCAACGCCACTGAGGGAAGGGGTAGGAGCGGATCTACGTAGAAGTAGGGGGTGCGGTCGCACCCACGAATAAAGTAAAAACATAGTATTAATGGTTAAATTTCCACATATGCACCCACATGGTGAAAATCTATGCATCTAGAAGGCAATTGCACCCCCTCGAATTTTCTCTTGCTCCGCCCACGGGAAGGGGGGGATGGAAGAGGTTGCCCACCACGCGCTTGCACCGCCCATGGCTGCCGTAGCTCGTGCCCTCGCGCCGCTCCGAGGGCCGCCACCGTTCGTGCTCCCATGCTGCCCTGACGGACTGCCGCTGCAGAGGAGGTAGGCAGCTGCAGATGCGGAGGAGGTAGCGCCATCTTCCCTGATCTGCAGTTGGGGGGGAACGGAGTGGGGAGGTGGCGGTGCAGGCATGATCTGCATTGTGTGGCGGGGAGGGGAGGTGCGGAACAGGAAGGTGGCGGCCGCGAGGAAGAAGCGATAGACTGCAAGGTGCTGTGGGAGGCATAACTACCGTTGGATTCCAATCGCACAGCCCAAATCGCCCTATGGTTGCGTTCGGTTTAGAAAAAGTAGGAGGGGATTGGAGTGGAATGAGGGGGTTTGAATCCTCACCTAGAGAGTAATGGATTTATTTTCCCTCTAATTCACTTCGATCAACCAATAACCGAACAAGGCCTAAGGCAGAAAGGGGAACATCACCAAATGAGTCTTTTATAGAAGTATAGATAACTTATTTTGCAATCATATCCACTGAAATTCTTCAGTTTGGTCTGGAGTGTCTTGTTGCTTAAGTTTGCTTGTTCATAGATATAGAGTTCACCAAATTTAACAATATTCTAGTGAAAACAAACATAAGGAAACTTATGCTGAAAAAACACATGCAGACCTGAAGTCATCGCATAAACATACGTAAGTAGTATACTGCAGTAAATACATGGGAGGAACATAGCAGCGCTTGTAATTTGCATGCCAAAGCCAATCTGGTATACCAATCAGGGTTCATGTTCTCTTCGATTACATATCTGTTTGACAAACATTTGCGATGGAATAAGATTATAGCGGCCGAATTCCACTGGCGATTACACGCTGGAAATCAAGATATGTCTTGGTGTGCAAGCTGCGCCGACCGCAGCGGCTGACCCTGCTCGTGGACGAAGAACACCAGCTGCTTGTGCACGACTCTGCACCTGAAATGTTTGGCGATGGAGGCGGCATGCTGGGCGTGCAGTACGGTGATGAAGTGGCTAAGCTGGAAGGGGTCGATGGAGTGTTCGCTAGCTGGGCTCTGTCAGGCCAGCCGAATAGGCTTCAAACGTCGCTGAGACGAAGGAAAAACAGCAAAACAGAGTCGAGAAAGAGGATTAGGGTTTGGGAGACAAAAATGCAAAGACAAATGATAGGTTTGATTCAGATACCTCCTCAATCGGCCTTAGGCCTTTTTATATAGAGGTGGGGTGGTCTTACCCTGTGCAGCCACGAATCTCTTTGATTAAAAAATAAATTAGCTTTGATTTGATGTAAAAACTACCAAAAATAGACTTCGGATACGGATACTCCGGCCCTGAGCCGGACACTTCGGTACCGGATGCTCCAGCACATTGTCGGACCGTCTAGGTGTCTAAAATACGGTTTCAGAAAGGGGTCTACCGGAGTCTCCGGCCTCGGGCTGGACACTCTGGTACCGAACACTCTGGTGCATTGCTAGACACCCGGGGGGTGTCCAAAAATGCGGTTCCAAAAAGGGGTCTGTCGGAGTCGCTGGCTCTGGGCTGGAGTGTGGCCCTGTCGCAGCCATTTCTGTGAAGGCCGTGATTTTCTCGTCTGGGCTCTAATTTAGGTGATCCATATATCCGTTTTAATTGTCCCGAGGAGGGCTACGTTTTGGAACTTTCAAATCATTGATTTGGCTTCATCTTCATGTCTTTTTAAAAACTTCTTCTTTAGTAGAATTTAGCAAAACTCTTCAAAAATATCTCTCACATCCTGAAAAACATGTTGAAAAATAATTCTCGCAAAATAACCATCATCAGCCAAAATCTCCTACCATATTTCGTCTTGTCAAACATGAATTTTTGATCTTCCCGGGATGCCCAGACACTCCGCTCCAGTACCGGAGACTCCGGTCGTTGTCCGGATACTCCAGTGGGTTTTAGACTGATTCCAAAAGGGGTGCTCTCGGACCCTCCGGACCATCACTGGACACACCGGACCAATTCTAGAAGGGGGTTCACCATATGCTCCGGTACCTGGTCGAACACTTCGGTGGTTTTGGGCCAATTCGAGAGACCGGTCTCTTGAACAATCCGGTCATCAGCTAGACAGTCCGATACTTGCAAATTTTGAGTGTCAACATATGGCCCCCTGTCTTTTGGTAAAGCGAGTGTAACACAAAACATTTTAAACACTCAAAAATCACTAAGGGCGATGGTTCTCTTGACTTGTCCATATTATCATTCTTGGGAACGATATTCTTTATATCGACCATTTTCTTTCAAGCATCTTGCCACACACTTGGATGATCCTTTTTCAAATACCGGCAATTAAGGGCCCTAGGTAATGGCTCTCCTCGCACATCTTCCACCATGTATGCATTTCCAGCTATAACCTTTATTATCCTATAGGGTCCTTCTCAACTAGGAGACCACTTCCCAAATTTGTTGCTCTTTGAGCCAACAAGCAAAATAGTTTTTCAAACCAATTCGCCTACCGAAAAAGTTTTGACTCTTACCTTCTTGTTGTAAGATCTAGCGACTATTGCCTTATCTTTCTCAATTTCTCTCAAGGCATTCAAGCGCTTATGGGTAACTTCATCAATGTTATCTAACATCAAGTTATAATACTCACCAATTGGACAAATCATTTTGCTTGGCTAACATCAAAGCTCCTAGATTTACCTCGACGGGTAAAATGTCCTCTTGTCCATAGACGAGCTCATAAGGGGATACTTTAGTGGCTCCATGTCTAGATATACGATGAGCACACAATGCCTCCAATAAGACCTCATGCTATCTTTTAGTATGATCTTCTATCTTTTTTTTAATGAGCTTAATCAATGTTTTATTACTAGACTCAGCCTGACCATTAGCCTGAGCATAATATGGAGATGAACTGAGTAGTCTAATTTCATAAGATTCGGCAAACTCTCGAACATGACCGGATGTAAAGGAAGTACCTTGGTCTGTAGTCAAAGTTTGCAGGATGTCGAATCTATGAATTATATACTCGGTAAGGAACTCAATTACCTCTTTGTGTGTCATGTTATTGAGAGCAACCCCATCAGTCCACTTGGTGAAGTAATTCATACCACTAGCACAAAGTGGTGTCCCTTCGAAGATGGAGTATGTATTTTTCCTATAAAATCCAAACCCCACCCTCGGAATGGCCAAGGTTTTATGATGGGGTTCATCATGGTAGCGACACCAATTGAATATTGCCAAACCTTTGACACTCTTCACATCCTTTGTAATAGCGATAACAATTGGTAATCATGGTTGGCTAATAGAATCCGGCTCTCCGCAATAGCCACTTCATTTTTGGAGCTGATTGATGCGTACCACGAATGCCCTCGTGAACTTCTCATGGCCACTTTGGCTTCTTCATCACCTAAGCACTTTAAGATCAAATCGTCCCCGTTTGGCAATATAAATTATCATCAATCAAAGTATATTTGAAAGCTATATGCCAAACTTTTCTATCCACACTTTGGGTTGAACTGTGAATGTAGGCAACTATGGGGGATCTCTAATCAAGTGATTCGGCATTGTCTCGCTTTGATGTGCTAGTACCCGATGCTTGTTGTGTCAAATCATTGGCCTTACTATTTTCTAGCTTAGGGACATGGTGTATATGGAACTCATCCATATCTTTGATAACATCTAGGCATTTTGTCTAAGATGGAATTCAACAATCCATCTAAGCATTAAAAATTTCTAGCAATTTGTTGCACTACTGACAATGAATTGCCAAAAGCCTCTACCTGCTTTACCCCTATGGACTCTAACATCTTCAAGCTGAGCAACAATGCCTCGTATTCGGCTTGATTGTTTGTGCAATTATACTCTAATTGGTTTGTGAATTGAAAATACACATCATGAGAAGAAATCAACACCACACCAATACCTTGACCCTCCTTGCAAACCGATCCATCAAAATACAACTTCTAAGGGGTAAATGTTATATAACCAATATCTAAATCGTGCTCTAAATCAATCCGATGTTCAATGATAAAATTAGCAACAATTTGACCTTTCATGGATTTCAATGATTCATAAGCCAAATCATACTCAATCAAAGCATACATCCATTTTCCAAGCCTACCACTAGAAATCGGCCTATGCAACATATGTCCAATAACATCGGTTTGACAAGCAACTATGTAAGTACTAGAAAACAAACAACCAGTAATGTCTCAACTTAGTGCAAGCATAATACAAGGAGATACATAGCTTTTAGATAAGGGTGTACCTTGTTTTCCGCATCAATCAACTGTCAACTTACATATGTAATCACGTACTCCTTTCCTTCGGCTTCTTGTGTCAAAACAACACCAATCACGTCGTCCTCCCCTGCCACATAAAAACGGCAAGGAACTCCCCTTCTAGGCGCTCTAAGAACAGGTGGTGAGGAAAAGTATCCCTTGATCTTGTCGAATGCTTCTTGCTGTTTTGCCCCCAAAGTGAATTCGGTTTCATTATTTAACCGAAGAATAGGAGTAATGCATTGATTTTTCCCGACAAGTTAGACATGAATCTCCTCAAGTAATTTACTTTGCCTAAGTTTTGCAACTCTCTTGCATGTGGGTGCTTGAACTTTTTGTATTGCCTTTATCTTCTTAGGATCTATCTCTATGCCCTTCTCATGAATTATAAAACCTAAGAATTTCCAAGCCGACATGCCAAAGCACACTTGAGTGGATTCATTTTCAAACCAAAACGGCGCATACACTCTAAAGCAAGACGTAAATCGGCCAAATGTGGATCTAATGCAGCCGATTAGTCACCACATCATCTATGTATACTTCCATAATGACACCAAGCTAGTCATGAAAGATAAAATTCATAGCTCGTTGATATGTTGCACCTGCATTCTTAAGCTCAAAAGTCATGACAACTCATTCAAATAAACCAACAAAACCTAGACATCTAAATGTGGTCTTAGACATATCAGCTTCCGCCATAAAAATCTGATTGTAACCTGCATTCCCATCAAGGAAACTAATCACTTTCTGGTCTGAAACATCATTAATTAACATGTTGGCTATAGACATAGGATATTCATCTTTAGGAGTAGCTCTATTTAAAATTTTGAAATAAATGCAAACTCTTATCTTACCGATGCTCTTCTTCTCAACTGACACAATGTTGGATATCCATTCCGCATACCTGCAAGGTTTTATAAAGTTTGCATCAAATAACTGGTTAATTTTCCTCCTTAATCTGGTCATACAAATCTGGATTGAACCTTCTCATCGGTTGCTTGAGCGGTCTAAAACCAGATTTGATAGGAACAGCGGTGGAACTAGACAAAAAATTTAGGGGGGGCGGTTAATCCATTTCACATCGCAACCTACTCTAGAGATCCCAAACTTCTGTCTATGCTGTGCATGCCATTGTGATCTAGTTGGGGCAGCTGATAAGGTGTCATCGCATAGCCTATTGCGGTTCATGGCTAAGCAAGCGATGTGCTAGGGGTGAGTAGTGACGTTGACATCATCGCGCCTGTGCAATGCTCTAAAAGAGTTATGTCTATATGTGTGACAGTTTGCTCTACGTGTGTTAGTCTAGTCAGCTGCAAGGTTGGTTCGCCGTTCTTGTAGGAGCAGGGAAAAATCATGATTCGCAGCTGGACAAAGTGATAGAGTTGATACTTATTAATATGGAGCTGGCAGGCTAGTTGCTTAGCACGTTGGACAGCTGCAATGGATTTACCATGTGTCTTGTACTTTGGACAGCCGAACTAGAAATATGCATGTCCAACTATCCATAAGAATGCATACTTATCATTTTTTAGATTGGTAGATAAGCCCAAAACAATCAAATAAAATAAATCCCCTCCATCTTATATTATCAGTACAATAAATAAATTAGATGCTTAATCTACCATTAATAACCATTTATATTTTTTTAAAAGAGAACTATTTATATTTCTAATTGTGCATTTATAAACAGGGGGCCATGTAAAAAATTCTTTAGGAAATTTCAAATGATAGGGGGACCATGGCCCCTGCCGGCCCCCTCAGTTCCGCCATTGGATAGGAAGTCGATGTTCAACAAGCTCACGGCTTAATCCCGGCATCTCATTGTAGGACCAAGCAAAACAATTTATGTATTCTTTCAAGAACCAGATTAACTTCTCTTTGTAATCGGCTTTCATATTTTTACTTATAAAAGTCGGCCTTGGATTGTCATTGTAACCAAGATTCACCTCCTCAAGAGGATCAGCCGATGTAAATCCTTGTCTTAACTTATCCATGTCCTCTATTTTCTCTACAGTAACCCGATTAACTTCTCTTTGTAATCGGCTTTCATATTTTTACTTATAAAAGTCGGCCTTGGATTATCATTGCAACCAAGATTCACCTCCTCAAGAGGATCGACCGATGTAAATACTTATTCTAACTTATCCATGTCCCTTATTTCCTCTATAGTTTCACACATATCTTTCGTGTTGGACTGATAGTGTTCTACTCTCTTTTGCAACCTCTAAATTTGACTCCATTGGATCACATAATATTGTTGAGCCGATTTTCCATCGGCTTTACATTGACGGGTACAATCCATCCCTAGTCACACTAAAAAAATCATAGTCCATCAAATATAATCCGGTCAAGCACTTGATGGTATCATATGGCAAGAAAGATGAATCGGTCATAGCAACACAAGCAGATGCATCCGCACGAACAACCTCTACATCATCACCAACCCACTGTATCAAGAATTAATGTAATGTAGAAGGAACACACACTTATTAGCGTGAATCCAATCAAGCCCTAATATCAAGCTATAACTACCTCGCACATCGGCGACAAAGAAAGCGGTAGCCATGGTCTTGCTTATGGCAGTGAGCTCCATAGAAGCGACCCCTTTAGCCGATAGTATCTCCTCCTCTTACGCTGTTCAAAGTCATATTGGTCCGGATGAGCACGCCATCGGCCTTACCTAGCTTCTTAAAGAAATAATATGGCATTAGATTAACAATAGCACAGCCATCTACAAGTATGCAAGAAATCGATGTACCATTAATATGACATCTCACATAGAGGGGTTTCAAATGGTTATCCAATTCTTTGGGCTTCTCAAAAATAGCACTCTTTGGCTCAAAATTGAATTGTGCCATAACCTCCTCTTCCTCTGCAAGAGAATAGTCGGAAAGAGATAAGCAAATGGGGTTGAGTTCCATACCTTCTCGAGGTGGTGTAGGCTTGTAAGTCCAGGAGATCGTCGTCGTCGAACTCGGACATGTCTACCTCTCCCTTGGGTGAAGGGGCTGTGGGGCTCTCCACCAACGCGACGTCGGCTGGATTCGGTGCTTTCAGAGTGGCCACCGCGTCCGTCGTTGTCGGTGGAGTGGAAGCTTTGGGCTCCTTAGCTCTCCAATGCTTTCCTTAAGTGACCATCGGCTTGACTTCATTGGACTTCGTCCCTCTTCTTTTCTGCCTCCCTCTCTCAGATTTCTCAGAGGTGCAGCCTTTGCAGCTTCCTCTTTTGAGTATTGGTCAAACCGGGTGGACACCACCTTGGTTGCATGTACTTGGAGGAGTTTTTGTTGCTGCTAGCTTCATGATCATGAGAAGCCTTTTTGACCGGATCATTTAACGTGATCGGTCCATTGAAGACTCCTCCGATTTTAACATCGATCGCGCCAATCTTAATGCCGCCACCGGATGATTCCTGATGTACCAAGGTTGAAGACGTAGGTTCATTACCTTTTTTGATGCATTCCATCTCAGATGAAACAGTGGGTAGGGCATCGGAGGAACGGGCATCCAAGGTCCCATACATGGGTGCCACACGGGAACGGCGGGAAAGGCACAGGAAGGAACCATAGCATGGCATCTCAAACCCTTGAGGAGGAGGAGGTCTGCGAATGTTCACACTGGTCTTATCTCCTTCATAGACAGACTATCTCCCCTCCGTGGTGATCTTGGCAACTTCATGGCCCGATTGTTCAAATTGGTCTTTTGGCTTTTATACTTGGCCATAAGACGGTCGAAGGTGCTTTTAGGCCTCATTGTCCTGTCCACGGCTTTGCCTACATTCACCTTCCACTTGCCCACCTCAGAATTCTTTGACTTTATCATCTTGGGCTGTGGAACTTGCCCCCTGGGTCTCGAGCCTTGGATGGTGACCTTGATGGACTCTTGACCGTTAGGGGACTTCTCTAGCACCACCTTCCTAGAAGCACCATTATCACTCGGAGGAGTAGGCCTTTCCTCCTCGATAATAATGTTCTTCCCCTTTGTCGTATCGGCTTGGTGAGGCCGAATCAACACCTTGGGTTGAGCTCTAGACTATTGACGGAGAAAGGGTGCTTGTCGATTTGCATCTCTTTGAGACTCAATCTTCCCTCATGAGAGTAAGAATTATGCCATTTACAATACACTCTATGTTTAATTTTATCTGACGGAAGTAAAGTATATGCAATCTTAATGTATCCATATTTGTGCAATTCATCGAATATTTTTTCGCACTTAGCTACATCAAAGGTGTATTTCATATCATCTTTCCGATTCTTATGAACCGGTTTGAGCGAATCACAAGCAAACAATTTGGCCTTAGACGGCCAAACAAACTTGGTAGCCAAGATGTCATTGGAATCATCCTCGGAGCTATCCGAATCGTACTCCAAGATGTGAACGCTGTGACGGGTCTTGGAATCGTGTTTTAACTCTTTGCTTCGGCTTTATTGAGCCGAAGCTTTTTGTTGGAGGTGAGCGAGCCTAAGAAAATCGTGTCCTTCCAATTTTTCTTTAGGTTTAACCACAAACCACTAAAAGCTAGATCAGGTAAATCTTTTTCAGAAATTGTCAAATTAAAACATCGGTTCTTAACATCTCTAAACCGCTGAATATAATAAACAATGGGTTCATCTTTTTCTTGTCTAACCAATGTCAAATGTGAAAATTTTAATTCATTATTCCCGGAATAAAAATGATCATTAAACCTACAATCTATAGACTCCCATGTATAAATGGAACTCGAGGACAATGATGAAAACCATGGGGAAGCGGTTCCGGTTAGTGATAAAGAAAACAGTCACGCTTGTAAAGCATCACTAGAACTTGCCTCTCCTAGTTGAGCAATGTATTGGCTAATACACTCCCAAGTGGTCTTACAATCTTCGCCGTTGAATTTGACAAAGTCGAAAACACGCCACCTACTAGAATATGGGACCGAATCAAAATATGTGAGGTATGGTTTTTGGTATATCCGGTCTCTCCCTTTAAGATTCACCCCTAGTGTTTCACGAAATTGTTTGTTTAAATCCTCCTTAATACGAGCCACGCACTCCTCTATACTGGTGATGGGTGGTCTATAGGACGTGCCGGATGGAGAAAATGCATGTTCATTCTCATGGCGTTAAATTGTTCATTAGGTATAGGGCCATGAGGAATACCCATACTGTTAGGTGGGATATGTAGTGTACTATATGCAAGAGTAATGTAAGGAGGAATAAAATTGGCCAGTTCATTCAATCAGCTCGTAGCCGGATTGGGGATGCTAGTGATTGGCTCTACGCTAGCGGGAGGTACAATCAAAGCGTTGGTTTGCACATGAGGCTGAAAGTTAGTTTGTCCACTAAATGCGTTCAACGGCATGCCACACAAAGGCTGTTCCGCACTAGATGTGTTAGACGCTGATGAGCTAGTAGAAGGACCTACATGCGCAACATGAGTGGAAGACGATGCAACACCAATATTTTTTAATGATTTAGACAAGTTATCTTGAACCATCTATTGCATATCATTAGCCAAGACTTTTTTTGTGTCGGCAAAATAGTATGAAAGATTCTCAGAAGTAACAAGGTGGTGCAAAGATGTTCTCACGTTGGCAGCACCCATAGCTGCGTCGTCGATGACGGTCAGGAGAACGGCTTCCTTCACTTGAGAGACCGCCCCTTGATGATCCTTCTTGATGCACACGAGGAAGTCTTATAGTTTCCGATATTTTCGCACCTTGTGCTACTCCTCGGCGGCCTTTTGACGCTCTAAGAACACCTTACGAGTCTCCTCGGGCAGGTCCTCCAATGACGGTATGATGATGTTCTCTGGTGAAATCTCAAAAGACAGAGTGCAAGAATGATGATTCAGTTTGTGCAACTAGAATCTCTCGTCCCTGGTGGAGTCATAAAAAAGTGTGTTGACGCTGAAATGGATACTGGGCCAACGCACCACGCGCATGTCCGTGTGAGCAAACGTTGACGTCATCTTGATGCCGGATTGGAAATGCGCACCTAGAAAGTCAAGCTCGGGAGGGACCCTGTCGGAGCAAGGCCTTCTTCGGGTTGACCTGGCTTTGGTCAAGCCAGCCGGATCGGCTTTAAACGTCAACGGGACGAAGGAAGAACAACAAATAGGGATCGAGTGAGGGGATTAGGGTTTGTAGAAGTATAAAATGTAAAGGCAAATAATAGGATCAATTGGGATACCCTCTCAATCGGCCTTAAACCTCTTTATATACAGGCGGAGTAGTCTTATCCCATGCAGTCATGAATTTCTTGATTAGAAAACAAATTAGCTATGATTTGGTGTAAAAATAAACAAAAACAGACTTAGGTACCGGATACTCTGGCTCTAGACCGGACACTATGGTACTGTACACTCTGGCACATTGTCGGACCCTTTGGGGGTCTAAAATGTGGTTCCAGAAAGGGGTCTGCCGAAGTCTTCGGCCCTGGGCCGGACACTCCGGTATTGAGCACTTAGGTACATTGCCAGACACTCTAGAGGGTCCAAAAATGCGATTTCAGAAAGGGGTCTGCCGGAATCTTCGGCTCTGGGCCGAAGTCTCCTGCCACGTCGCAGCCACTTTTATTAAGGCAATGATTTCCTCGACCCGGCTCTGATTTAGCTGATCCATATATCCATTTTAATCATCTCGGTGAGGGCTACATTTTGGAACCTTCAGATCATGGATATGACTCCATCTTGATGTCTTTTTAAGCACTTCTTTCTTTCTTCAGTAGAATTTAGCCAAACTCTTCTACATCCTGAAAAACATGTTGAAAAATAATTCTCGTGAAATAACCATCATCAGCAGAAATCTCCTACCATATTTTGGCTTGTCAAATATTTATTTTCGATCTTCCTAGGATGACCGGACACTCCGCTCCAGTACCGAAGATTCCGGTACCGGACACTCCGGTTGTCGGCAGGATACTCTAGTGGGCTTTAGACCGATTCCAGAAGGGGTGCTCTCGGACCCTCCAACCCATCACTGGACACTTCGGACCAATTCTAGAAGAGGTTCACCGGACACTCTGATGGTTCTGGGCCAATTCCAGAGTGGGGTCTCTCGGACATTCCAGTCATCAACCAGACAGTCCGATACTTGCAAATTTTGAGTGTCAACACCTCCTGTGGCACTTTCACCTGTGGCTTCATGCATTCAGTGATCCAGAGACATCCGATAAACAACAAATGTGGCTGATGGGTGTAACAGCCCATAATTCCGTGTTGGGCCTGTTTCCCTCCTCACTTTTGGGCCAGCCGGCCTGCTATCCTTGTTCGATCTCGACCGTTGATCTCCCTTTGATCGGACGGCTCAGCTCTCTCCCCACCAACCCCCACCATCTCCTAAAAACCCTCCCTAAACTAGCCGCCACGCCTGCAGCTCCAACAGCCCCCTGTGCCTCCCCAAACCGCCGCCCCAGTCTGGCCCGTCGCGCCAACCGCCCCTGCCCCACAGGCCCTCTGCATGCACCGCTCCCCTGCTCAGGGCCGTGCTGCCCTGCCCCTATGCGCCCGCGCCTCTTCCTGCGCCGCCGCGCTGTGCCACGCCGCCCCTATCCAACTTCGCCATCCACCCCGTCTCCTCCCTGCTCTGCGCCACCTCACCCCTGCTCCGACGCTGCCGCGCCGCCACGCCGCCCGTCGCCTCCGTCCCGTGCGCCCCGAGCCCTGACCGCGACTTCGTCCCGTGCGCGTGCTCCGTCGCCGCCCGTCAACGCCATGCGTCATCCTGTCGTCGACCGCTTCGGCCGCCGTGGGTCTGCCTCGATCTGTCCCGTGCGCCCCCGCCTCGAGCCGTTCTGTGCATCGCCTTGGTTGACCGCATCGGCCCGATCCCGTCACCGTTCCGCGCGTCCCCGACATCCTGCCCTGATCCAAGTGCGCGTGTGCGTCCCCGGTGGCAGCCGTCCTCGACCGTCACCGCGTCCTTGTACCGGCGTCGTCCCGTCCCCTAGCGTCTGCGCGGCGTGCGGTACACGCTCGTCTGGCTCCGCCGCGCCGCGCCTCCTTGAGCCTCGCCCCGTGCCATGGTCACCGCGCCGTCCTCCAGCTAGGCCGTGCCACGCGCACCTAGCAGCAGTGTCGCGCCCGCTCTGCCTCCTGCATGCGATCGCGCGCCCCGCGCCGGCCGCGGCCGTCGCCCTGCCGCTGCGCGCCGCACCATCTCGACCTTCGTTGTCTGGGCTGCCTCGCCTGTCCGCGTCGTCTCGTGTCTGTGCTTCGTCGAGCCCGCGTGAGAGCTCGTCTTCCTCAGCGCCAGGAGCCACGTCGTCCTCGACGTGCGTCTCCGTTCTCGTCCTCGCAAGGCCTGGTTCGTCTGCAAATCGTCTCGTCCCGTGCGTGGCGCCCCGACGCGCCCTGCCTCGTCGTCGTGCCATCCTCTTCGGTGCTCGCAGCGGCGACCTCCTCTCGGCTTCGT
The DNA here is from genome assembly GCA_001602315.1 of Zoysia pacifica. NCBI lineage: Eukaryota > Viridiplantae > Streptophyta > Magnoliopsida > Poales > Poaceae > Zoysia > Zoysia pacifica. The sequence goes on along the minus strand of BCLH01001604.1, from coordinate 29,965 downwards.
CCTCGATCCGTCTTCGGCCCTCATCGAGCCTCGGTCATCGTTCTCTGCATCGCTCACCTCTGGCCGCGCCTCGTCGCCCTCGCACAGAGCCGTGCTGCGCGCGGCGTCCCTGCTCGTCATCGGTCCCCATCTCACAGGAGCCGCGCTGCCCCGTCATCGACGGTCTTCATCGACCTCGCCCCGGTCCTCGTCCCTGACCTCACCGTCCTCACCTTCGGGTTGCCCAACCTCGTCCTGTTCGTCGACTCTGTGCGCCGTTCTCGTCATGCCGTTCATCTTCGCTTCGGGCCACTCTGGCGCTGCCCGGTTTCCTCGCCGTGGTGCTACCTCATTGTCGTCCCTGTCCGAGCCAGCTCATCCTCATCTCGGATCGCTCGTCTTCGTTGATTGTTTGGGTGAAAACGTGGTGGGGAGCCTTCCAGTTCGTTTGTCGATCCAACAGTCATCCCCGTCCGCGAGCCGTCGGTGTCCTCGTCGACCTACTTCTTCTGCATCGGCTTCGTTCGAGCCGACCCCGTTGATCTCAGCCAGTATCGTTGGCAGCTTTGTTTGTTTCCGAGTTCAGTGCTGCCCGGTTTCGTGAGCTGCCTTCCTCCTCGTCGCCGTTCGCGTCGTTCTCATCCCTGATCTGCTTCGTCTACACCATCTCCATCAACCGGTCATCTTGCGTTGCGCTTGCTATTTTGAGTCCCCCGGTGAACTCTCTGCTTTTGTGTGCGTTGTCTCTTGTGGTGCTTATCTCGTCCAGATCTGTTTAGGTCAAGTGGTGTTCTGCTGCTGCCATCGTCGAGTTCCTCATGTTGGCCGAGCCCTTTTGGGTGAGTGTGCCTAGCACGTCATTTTCTCTGTTTATTCCTTGTATGTTTGTTCCTGGGTCTGTTATTGTTCTGTTGTGTGTGTTGACCGCTCCTTGTTGCCGTGTTTGCTGGGCAGTTGGTGATCGCTTCAGTGATTTTGGAGCTTCAGAGCAGCAGGGCAGTGAGCTCTTCGGACATCTCGAATCCAGTCGGCGCCGTCAATTCTTCTTTCATCTTTAGTTGCTCGGTCATCTCGGTGAGCATCTCTGTTTCTCTGTTCAGTTTTCTGTTGTTTCATTTCAATCTATGAGCGCTGACTTGTCCATCTCTTTCCTTCCTGGGTCGGTTTCTCTTTGAGCCACCACTTCGAGTGCAGGTTCAACAGGTCGCGTCGTCGTTCCTGGGATCAACTCATTGATCGTTTCGTCGGAGAGTTTCCCGTGTCAACAACGTCGTCAGCTCTTCATTGAACCAAGCCGTGGCGAGCTCTATTCTCTTGTCTTTTACCTTTCTGGTCACGTAGCAAAGTTACCAAGTCGTGGCTACAAGTTGGTAACGAGGTCTAAGTTTACCGTTGTGTGCAGAGATCGTTCCCTTCAGGCCAAGGTCACACGGAGTCGGTTGTGACCGAACCCAAGCTTGGGATCATTCGGTCATGTCGAGTTTTGACACCGCTTTCGCCTTCGGTCATCATCCTTGCGACCTTGCTTCAACCTTGGCTCAAGTTTTGGTGAGCACTTCTGTCCTTTGTTTCCTTTTCTATTGGTTCAGTTGATCTGTAGCTCGTCCAGTGTCCAGTTCAGTTTCAGGGCAAAGACACGCTGATTCGGCTGTGTCCAAACCCCAATTCGTCTTCTAGTCGTGCAGCCGGTGACCATCCCTTGGGTCACGCGGCAGGTGCAATGTCCAGGACCTTGGACACGTGTCCACGGTCCGCCGTTGACCTAGCTCGTGGTCATGTGGCTGTGACTGCGTCTGTGCCTCAGTTCTATCCTGTCCGGGTCAACATGTGACCGGTGCCTTGGACACGTGTGCCTTGGACACGTGTCGTCTACCGTGTTCAGACCCCGAATCTCACGCGTTCAGCCTAGTCCGTGTCTTTTACCCGAGACACGATCGTAAGAGCTTGTCTCAGAGTCAGTTCTTGTCCGATCCATGTATCTGTTTGTAGAGTCCTTTCTAGTAGTTGTTTTGTCATCCTTTTCAGTCTCTCACCACTTTTTGTGCCGTTTGTCCAGCTGGAGTTGTTGCTGTATTCTTGAAGATTGTTCTACACGAGGACCTAGATCCTAGATGGGATCTCGACTTACAGGGCAAGCCGCGCTCCTTGACCAACTTTGATCCTAGTTTTTAAACTGCATGTTTTGTTTGCGACCCTAATTTGCATGCTAACTATTTTAAAATATGCTAGCAACATTCCCATGCAATGCCAATTTATCGTTTCACATATTGTGATCCCTAGGACTGCTTTAGTACAATTACTTTACTTTTATGCTTAACCATGCATAGTTGCATTTATTTACTACTTCACACCTTATAACTATAAAAATGAAATTTGTGTTAAATGCTTTTGAACTGTTATTCAAATGTGTGTTTTACAAATAACTCTATACAAACTATTTAGCGGGGGCAGGCAAGAGTTTGTGGTGCTGGGGGACTTTTGGGAAGTTCCTGTGAAGGTACCTGTGGCAGGTACAACGAGAAGATCAGGGCTGAGATCTTTCCGTGAGACTTGTTGGTTGTTAGCGTTGTGGTTGGAGAGATAGCTTGCCCTGGCAGTTAAGGACCGAGTTCTTCGAGCCTTGTACGCTCAGTCGACAACCATGCACACCATGTTACCCTGTATAGGCAGAGACTTGATCTTGAAGCTTGATGAAGCTGGTTGCTTACCTGTGGGTTGGCGGTGATGTGTTAGTGTGGTGTTGAGTTACGACTCCTCACATGAGATCGAAATACCCCATCTGATCAGTGATAGGCTCCTCACAGCTCTAGGACCCGGTAGCGTAGGCGACTGGGATCTCCTTCCTGGAGGACAGGTAACACCAGTTAAAGCTTGTGAAAGGGTCTTGTGTGGTTTTTATACTTGGGCTGATGCCTCAGTTCTTTGTATGGCGCCACTTCTCATGGGACCAGGTGCATAAACTCTGTAGAGTTATAGTCAATGCGCATTGCCATGTCCTTTTTGAGAGACACCCCCTGAGTTGTGCTTCTCGTTTAGTAGTTTTGTTTCCTTTTATCCTCTTCTATTTCAAAATGTCTTGGACTCCGGCTTTTTAGCTGTGGCCGGGTGTGAAGATGACACTGACATTTAAAATGAACCTCTATTCGGGATAACGGAGATCCCTACGAGACAAGATAATAAAATTGGACTATTTTAAAATAAAACTCTTTGCATCTTTAAAATAAAATAAAATATTTAAAACTTGCATTTAGCACTTGAGCCAGCTTTTATCCTTGAAACTATTCCATGCATGCATACACTGTTGCTAGGTAGTGCGCGGTTTGCTGAGTATTCACGTACTTACGACTTTTCACGCCCTTCTTTTCAGTGGTCACCTTGAAGATCGTCCTCGTTCGCTTTCTAGCTGTGGTTCGAGGTTTGCTCTTGCACTCGAGTTGCCTGTGGAGGAAGTGGTTCGTCGTGGTGTTTGCTCTCGCTCGTTGCTTCCACTGCTATTTCAGTTTTTGGATTCTCGGTAGTCTTCTTGTGCTTCGACAGGTTCAGTAAATTTTGTGGATGATCTCGTTGATTTAATTTATCTTATTCTTGTTTATTCATTCTGTTATGGTTTTTTGATTGTTCACTTGTAATAAATATACTTGCCAAACTTCTGAGATTTGCACAAGCACATAAGATCAGGTCTCATCAAAAGGTGAGAAAACCCGGTCATTACAATGGGATTGTTTGCTACACTACCCACTGTTCTGACATGTGGGCCCCACACAAACTTGGTCCCCCTTGTCAGCGACAGGCAGGGCGGTGGAGATGTTTCCACAAAACGAGAAGCGTCTGATTACTTTGCATGCAAACAGTGAGCATTATCATACCTTCAGAACAGGTAAACACACCATGTGACTGGGATCTGGTTCCTCTAGAGCGTGATAGGTTCATTTCTTGTGCCCTCAGCTCGATTCTCCGGAGCTAGGCTGAAGCTGACCAGCACCATGTGCGTTAGGTCGGAGAGAAATGAAATCACGGTTCGTTACCCGCGCGAACCAGCTGTTGGACGGAGACTGATCCTCTGCTCGGCAGAGGGCAGGACGTCACTGTCGCATGGGCCACGAGCGGGACGGCCCCACACGGCAGTCGCTGCCGAGCGGCAGACGATCCTCGCGCCTGTTGGGCAGCCCCATGTACGTCAGAGGAACTGCGTGCGACACTGGCCTGAACTGGTGAGTTGCTGCACTCCGCGTGCCATCATTCACGCCCCTTTCTGTTGCTATTGTCTCATCGTATTCTTGGCAATGAAAGACGATATTATGCAGGTTTTAAATGGTCTCGCTGGTCTTATTTCCTTAGCATCTGTTTGATCTAGCTTACTAATTGTTTGCCGAATAAATATTATTTAATTTTTCTCAAACAGACGGATTAATAAAGGACTAATTTTTAGTTTATCTACGAACTAATTGTTTTCCAATTAGTCGATCTGAGAGACAAAAAGACTAATAATTTGTTGATACCATAAAATGTCTAAAATATTCTTGCTTTCTTTAATCAGAAACTAACTTGAAAATTGATTAAAAGACAAAAACCAACTCGAAAACGAACTGGAGAGGCTATTTCTTCATCCTGCCTACCGCTTGCCCCTTGCTCGACGCCTCCGCCGAGCGCGCGCCTGCCGCCACTCCCCAGCACCCCCAGTTGCTCCCCGCCCTACCCGCCGAGCGCCCGCCGCCGCTCCTCGCCCAACCAGGTCGAGCAAGGAGCCCGACTAGGCCGAGCGACGGCCGCTCCCCGCTTGACCCCTTCGCACCGTGGACCTCGTTGCGCTGCCCCTCCCCCAACCCTGCCTAGCGCCGCGTGCCGCCGCTCGACCATTCCCGCTGAGCCACGCGCCATCCCTCGCCCGACCCCATTGCACCTCGCCGACCCGGTTGAGCCTCGTGCGCCCCTCGCGCGCACAGCCCCACGCCCAACCTCCGTGATGTTGTATTAAATTTTGAAATAATTCTCACATTGTAGTCTAAATTGTTCTATTGTAGCTATAGATAATGAATCTATTTTTTCTAACTATTTGTGTTAAATAATTGATTCATTATGTTGCTGATTACACTATAATTTATTTGTGTTAAATAAATGTCCAAAGTAATTTGAGAAAATGACGGAAAAAATTATACAAAATTTAATACATGGCGGAAAATATAACTAGCGGTCTAAAAATTCGTCATGAATCTAAATATATGCGGACTAATAATTAATCACGAGCAAATAGAGATTTTATTGAAGGACTGACAATTAGTCTTTCCTTCAAACAGGCAACCGACTAACAATTAGTCGACTAATTATTAGTCCGAACTAACAACTAGTTGGTCGGATCCAAAATCCTGTTGCCAACCATTTCAAAACATAAACTAGTAGCATTTCACAATAATTATCAAGCTGCTATACACGACATTGTTCTTCATTCCGCAATCGTCACTTGTCTGGACTTTATACAGAGGTCTCTTATTGCACACGAGGTTAACCAAGCTAACTGTATTCTGGTTTAGCACAGCACAAACTACGCAGAGAATTAGTTACGAGTGTCATCGTTCAGACAAGGCCTAAGCCTTTTTACGTTGCTCCTTTCCAGCGACAGGGTGCCCGAGGGCATGCCGAGTTCTCCATTAGGGCCAGTGCTAAGAATTGGCCCATCAGATTGCCGAAATGTCAGCTCAGCCTTCCATTCTTCTGAATTTAGAATACTGGTAATTTGCCTCTTGAACATGGGAATGCTTTCGTCGAGAGCATGCTGAACGCTGCCGTTTCCTACGTGAAGGGGATGCAATGAGCGGTCCAACATCAATTTAAAACTCTTCATCTCTTCATCCCGGTCTCTTGGCTTTTGTGATGCAATGTCACTGTTGGCATGTAGTTTTGTGGATATTTCGCACAAATAATTGAGTCCTGCCACGTACTGATCCTTCAAGGTCTCATTCTGTGAATAAAAAGAACTGGCAGATTATTGCAGATTCTGAATGAACATGAATAAAGGAAAATTGTGAATGGAACATGGTTGTCGGTTAAAGATATGATAGTCATGAAAACAATCTACTGAATTCAGTGGTTGTTTTCATGATCATTAGGAAGACAAATGTAAGTTAAAAGCCTTGGAAAAGCTAAAAGAATAGTAGCATGGCTTACCAGATGACATAACTCCTCATTTACATCTCCTGCACCAGGATAACCAGTCTGAGTGGTGGAATCCACAGGGATTCTACTAGTATTACAGCTAGGAGTTTGCTCGGCAGATTGCCCAGATGTTTGCACGTGCTTCTTTCTCTGACAATTTAGGATGGTGACAATTTGCCTCTCGTACACATGAAGTTTGTCCTTGAAAGAAAGCGGAAGCTGCCGAACACAACTCCTGTCTTTTTGCAGGAGTTGCAATATCCGCTCCAACATTGATTTAAAGTTCATCATCTTTTCATAATGATCCGTGAGCTTTCGATCTGGCATGTGGTTGTGAATATGCTGTAGCTTCATAGATAACTTACGGTACAAATCACTGAGCTCGGGCAGGTGCTTGTTCTTCATGGTCTTAATCTGTGGACAAAATAAATCTGTTTCATATGCTACATGATGATTCCCGAAATTGTTGGTCCTCAAGGTAATCTTCAACCTCACACCCTGTTTTTTCACACAAATTAGCACACTATGGAGCTCGGCTGCTGGGGAATGAGTCCTCCAAGAATCCATAGACACAAAATGTAGTACAAGAGGCACAAAATACTGTTCAGCCATACCCAGGGCCATGCACTCACCACTGGCCAAGTACCAAGGCCTTACCAATTGTATTACAGCTATTACTAGGCATACTCAACTCTCAACTACTACCTGCTACTGCTGACCTTTTGGTGCCAGAATTTGAGTTGAATTCAGCCACCAATTAATCAGCCACTAAGCGCAAAACTTGCAATGCATTTCCCAACAGAAACAGAACATTTTAAATGGATAATGATTCTTGCAATGAGGCTACGTATAACATTCAGTTATGGAGGTCGTTTCCACAAATTTTAGGAAAGTGCAAGAGATTGTAGCATGGCCTACCATTTGATACAACTCCTCTTGCCAATCGCCCGCACCTGGATAATCAGATTGAGTAGTGGACTCTTCAGATGCTGCATCAAAATCAAAGCTCTCAAACCTCAAACAACTGAAGAATTATCAACACTTTGAAGTTTTATTTTACTGTTACAAGGAATACTCACATGCAGAAGCACTCAAAACAGCTGGTATGCGTTTCTAATGCGCTAAAAAAATCCATGTGTGGCAAAAAGAAATATTTCTTTACTACTGAGAGATGCTATCTATTGCAATATAAAAAATTCCGTCACCATAATTTATGAGTTTGTTACAAATAGTGCGGTATATGTATGACCTTACTTGAACAAAACATAATATCTCCAAATATCTGAGTATTTCTAAACCAAACACATATACAGTCCACAAAATGCATAACATTGGATTTGCTTCACCCAAAAGACACTGTAATCTGGCGAAACATTGTAAAGCCTCTACCATGGAAAAATCATTACAGTGCATCATAAAACATTAAACATTGGATAATGATGGTGCATGAAGGGCATGTTTGTATACAAAATATTTTTGAAGTTTTGGAAGAATACTTAGAATAATATGGTTTTATCAAAAAAAAAACTTTGGTTTTACAATGTACAGAGGTGTATGGCTGCGACAAATTTTATAATTTTATAAAACCATAGTATTAATAAAAATGCAGCCATTTTATAGTTCTAAAAACTTCACTCATGACCACTTTTTCCAAAACCATGGTTTTTCTTGACAATGGCTTCTAAAACCATGGTTTCCTGATACCTTGCTATTGGAAAACTACAACACCCAAAAGGGCCTAAATTAACAAAGAACAACATTTGTCCTTCAAAAGATTTTGTGCCAACAAGGAAACAGTAAACTATAAATGCAAAAAATGTATATAGCATGTGTAGGTGTAAAAGAAAGCATTCAACCAGTGATAACA
>BCLH01001604.1:0-11580 GCA_001602315.1 Zoysia pacifica | reverse complement strand
GAAGAAGGTGGTCATTGTGGGCGCCGGCGTGAGCGGCCTCGCCGCGTGCAAGCAGATACTGGACCGTGGTTTCCGACCGGTGGTCTTCGAGGCAGACACCGTCCTCGGCGGCGTATGGGCACACGTGCCCGACTGCACGTCGCTGCAGACGCCACGGCCGCTGTACCAATACTCCGACTACCCGTGGCCGGACGACGTGACGGAGGTGTTCCCGGACCACCATCAGGTGAGGACCTACCTCAACGCGTACGCACGCCACTTTGGCGTTCTTGACTGCGTCCGATTCGGCCACCGGGTGGTGGGAATGGAGTACGAAGGCATGGGAGAGGAAGCCATGGCGTCTTGGGATGAATGGGCTGGGAACGGCAAGGCATTCGGCACTGGCGCTGGAGAGTGGCGACTCACTGTTGAAGACGCGGAGGGACGCCTCGAGGTGATCACTTGACATAGTTTTATATGCGCTCTAGTTTTATGTATTTACATTTAACGAAACATGCCCATTTGATGAATTTGCCTCTGTAGGTCCAGCTCCAGGACATACATACGCAGTTACACACACTGGATTTTTAGTTATAAGCTAAAATATGCTATTGAACTTTTATTTTCAGACCAATATCAGAACGAAAAGATACACACAGTAGGTTTCTTGATCCATCCTCAACTCGAAATTCATCGATCTTTTTGTCTACAAATGAGCAACCCAAAAGTTCATGGTTTTTCTAGATTGAGCTCGGGTAAACTTGTCGTAGACAATTATATTTTCATTTGCATGGTCATTTTTTTCTTTTGTACTCCTTCTGTTCTCATTTAGTTATACGGTAAAATACGGTAAAAAAAGTGAGATGCGCTGAAAACGAGAAGAGAGAATGACAAGTAAATGGTATTGGAAAGCGAAAATGACAAGTAAAAAAGAATTGATTCGTTTTTTACTATGGGATCTGTACATAGATAGTTTTTTTTATGTTTTCTTTTTTTTTCATATGTGTCAGACGTTCCCACGTAGTAGTTGAAGATGTCATTCAGTATAGTCTAGAAATTGAAGATGGCACGCATGTTAGGCGATAAGGACAAGCTCGCATGCACAGATATGCAAAAATATCCAAGATTGGTAGGCACTATACGGCGCAGCAGTCATGCATGTTACGTTTCTGATGGCAGCCGCGACTTTGCATTATTTTTTCCTTTTGATTGGTTTAGATCCAACCAACAAGGTTTTCCCCCTGCTCCAGTTTATTCAAAGCAACCAGCATCAGTATATATAGTTCACATCGCGCAGGCCACCAAACGTACATCTACTACTAAAGCTAGTTCAAAACCTTTTTAGCTGACGATATATGTTAGCAATTGGGTCATGGAATTATATTTCCATCATAAAAAAATATCTACCGAATGTATCAAACAAACTCAAGGCTGACAACCTTCCGCATCCTTTCAATCTTCGACCTCTTCAGACGTTTGTTGATACCGTGCTATAACAGCCCCTCTTGTTGGGCAAGCAGTCACGCTTTAACCTTAATTAACTAGTAGTAATTAATTGTGCCATTGTACCAGTGGTAAAAACTACTCCTACGGTGAACTTTATGTTCACCTCTGAGTCTCTTTACTTGAACCCAATGAACTATGTACTTGTTCATTTGGGTGAACTAAAGATAATATTGAGAGACGAACCTAAAGGCCACCAATTTTCACCCTTATGAAACGCCAGTGTAAAGTTCTACAAGATCCATAATAGGTAAAAAAAAATACCTTAACAAAGATTCAAGTGAACAAAGTTGAGTCCAACAGTACTTTCAGTTTTGAGAGATAAAAAGTACCGTACTAGGAACTCAGAATCCTACTATATATAACCCACTGAAAATGTAAAAGATAAATTCTTTATATGAAGTGGTAATATCCATGCAACTCAGAAATTCTTTTGCTTTCGTCAGACACACAAGGCAGACTTTGTTATCCTCTGTATTGGAAGGTTCAGTGGCGTACCCAACATACCCACGTTTCCTCCAGGCAAAGGTCCAGAAGTATTTGATGGGCGGGTGATGCATTCCATGGACTATGCAAAGATGGGTACAAAGAAAGCTCAGGAGATGATTAAGGGAAAGCATGTGACCGTCATCGGTTACCTTAAATCAGCACTTGACATTGCTGCAGAATGCGCCACAGTGAATGGTACAAATGATCAGTCCTATGAAATTCTATTCGTTTCCTTTTCAACATCAATAGTATGGTAGACCAATTATATGTTTTGAATGTACAGTCTGATTAAAATTGTGTGCATATTTACATTAAAAAGCAGCAGTCCTATGGTTATTTAATTGATTGGGATCAAGAGGAGGTTTTAAAATTCCTTTTCAAGATACTGGATAAATTATTGCTTGGCTGTCTTGTAGGAACTGACTATCCATGTACAATGGTAGTCCGAACGAAGCACTGGCTCTTACCAGACTATGTTGCTTGGGGTGTCCACGTATCAAAGCTATACCTTAATCGCTTCGCAGAACTCCTGATTCACAAGCCCGGTGAAGGCTTTCTCCTGTGGATCCTTGCCATCCTTCTGACTCCATTGGTATTTATTTTGTTCTATCCGTATTAACATACAAATAATATGTTTCAGATATGGGGCCTTATTCATGTTTGCACTTCACTATATCTGATATCTTGTTTACATACATATTTTCTCAGAGGTGGCTATTTTCGAAGTTTGCTGAGAGCTACTACTCCATCCCAATGAAAAAGTACGACATGGTGCCTGATCATAGTCTGTTTGAGGCATTAGCTACGTGCTTGATTGCTATTACCCCGAAAGAGCACTACAAGAGGTTGGAAGAAGGCAGCATAGTCTTGAAGAAATCAAAGACGTTCAGCTTTTGCGAGGAAGGCGTGCTTGTGGAAGGCGACTCCTCACCTGTGAAGAGTGACATAGTCATCTTCGGAACTGGATACAAAGGAGATGATAAGATCAAGAACGTGTTCACATCTGAATATTTCCAAACTATTGCCGTTGGTTCAGCATCCTCGACAGTGCCTCTCTACAGGTCAGTAGATTGCGCCATTATTTTTGTTTATAATTCTTTCAATTCTCAATGTTGTCAATTTCATTAATTAATTTGTCGCTTATAATCACAGGCAGTGCATAAATCCCAAGATACCACAGCTCGCTGTAATAGGTTACTCAGAGAGCATAGCAAATCTGTACACATCGGAACTTCGAGCTAAATGGTTGGCACATTTCATATCTGGTGGTTTAAAATTGCCAAACATTACAGCAATGCAAAAGGATATCCTTGAATGGGAGAAGTGCATGAAAAGATACTCTGGCAGGTACTTCCGCAGGTCTAGCATTGGACTGCTCCACATCTGGTACAACGATCAGCTTTGCCGTGACATGGGATGCAATCCTAGAAGGAAGAAAGGCTTTCTTGCAGACTTGTTCGACATTTATGGTCCTGGTGATTATGTTGATCTTCACCCCAAGAAACACTAGAACATGGGAATATGTTCCAGTTGCTGCTGTTTCCTAGTTCACATCTTATCAGTTGTATATTTCAATTAAAGTTATTACTGTTCAAGAATAAATTTGGCATATGCAACATATATATCATGTTCAAGTGTATACATCACATAATGTGTTCATATTTCTCTATTGATTTTATGGCAAGAATGCATCATGAGAGCTATTTAATAGTGAAGCACCCCACGTATCTAAAGTATGGTCTGCATGCTATACTACACACCAGCCAAGCCCATGTCATCTATTCTGTGCCCCATGCGAAAACAAACACGTCTTCCTCCGGAAGGTCAAATAAGTGAGCAGAGCGCACATGGATATATATAGCACGATAATATATATCTTCGTACGGAATTTATAAAGATATTGCAGCCGCATGATCCAGAAGTGATAGGTCTGTCACACAGGCAACAAAGGCCGCTTCTCGAATGTTTGTTACATGTCGTCACGAATTCAACTGCACGTATTCTGATCGCTGGTCTATGATCAGAACAGTTTCAGTAGCATGTGTCTTTGTGATCAAGGTTTTCTGGACCAGTCTGGGGTCCAATGGTGAGCTCGGTAAGTTGTCATTGACCAGTCACGGCAAAATATTCTAGCGTGGCAAGTAGGAAATAGTACATCAACCTCGTGTAAATCAAATTTCCATTAATTGATCTTATGATTTTGTTTGAAATTAACACATCCAAAATTGTATCTGCATGGTACAATAATTATGCTTTATTCTTACGTGGTTGTGCAAATTAAATTGCCCTATCATAATAATTATGTTACCGTGCATGTGAACACCTTCAAAAGCATATTCTTACAAGAGTGCTACACTTTGAAAAAAATATTTCACTCATATGAAAGAATGGATGCAATCTTTCTTTTAAATAGGAAATCTAGTTTTACTAATTTTCTTTTGCATTTTTTACCTATAATATTTCTTTAATAATTTTTTATATTATAAGCGGTAGGGCACTGCCCCTTTGTTCTAATACAAAATTGTTTGAACTCCCTTCAACCCATTTTATAAATCATTTTGGGCTTGGGCATGAAAATTAGGAAAAACGGATAAGGTGAGATGTTTTGAAAACGGGTAGTGAGATAGAGTGGAGAAGTATTGGAAAGAGAAAAAAATTATTGAGAAGTGAAAACGACTTATAATTTTAAAAAATTTGATGAGCTCAGAATTATAATTTGGGACGGAGCTCCCTCCATCCCAAAATTGCAGTCATCTAAGAATTTATTAAGTCAGTAAAAGTTAAAGCTGATCAAATTTTATAGATAACATTATCAATATCCACAACACAAAAGAAGTGTATTATGAAAATAGATTCTGAGTGGAGTCCAATGATATTAATTTGATTTCCCAAAAGTTGGTACATTTTCATATTCTTTGTCTCATGCTAGTGCTTGTCAAGGAAACACTTGTGGCCTAGTAGCGCTGCAAGCGGGGCGGAATGCCCGCATCCACATTCTGCATTAGCCGTAAGATGCAAAGCGGGTTGACGTGGCAACCAGCATACGGCCGCTGGGGTTTCGCGGCGTACACGTGGGTAGCCCCTTGCCGCATACGGTCGTTGGGTTTCAGCTGTACACGCGGGCAACCACTTGCCGCATATAGACTTTAGCTTTGGCTGGTTGCTTTTACATAGTTCCTATAAAACAATGAGCCTACCAAGTGCTAGTATGTAAATACACACCAATGCATTCACCTGCCATCATTCATCATTTTGACTGAAAAACACGTTTAGACAAAAACTAGAAATCATGCGCGGCCTTCTCGCGCTTGATTGCCTTTGTGACAATATCAGATGCCTACCGAGCATCTCGTGAACAAAGTGATTATAATCTTGTCAATATCAGATGCCGCGCTTGATTATCTTTATATTTGCTTCCTTATTTATTTAGAAGATCACCTGAAAATGAAAAAAAAAACAATGTAAGGTACATAAGCTACACTGATGACCCAAAAACAGTATACTGTATTTGATAGGTTGAGCTTGTGATATCAAACTTTTCTACAGAGACACTCGATTATCAATATGAAGGCACAATTCTCCGGTGCATTTAACACACTTAATAAATCATAAAGCGCAACTTGAGATTCATTTACATCTCAGATGTTTAGCATTGGCACCACAAGCTTGTTGCCAGGATGCTCCATTTCAACAAAAAAAAAAAACCTGTTGGAGGACTAAGATATTGTATGAAACTGAGATTTACAATTTCCATAAAAAAAACTCATGAAGAGTTAGAATGCCTTTCAAGAAAAATGCCTTATTCTGGCTATTTCAGCCCTCTGAAGTTCTACAATGGTGAAAATGTAGACCTCAAACGCTGTGACTTCTTACACAGTGTGCCGTGTGCCATCAACATCAACGAAGTATCAGAAATCCCTTAAAAACAGCTCTGCTGATCAATAAACAAATTCATGGAACCATTTATTTTTTCATTGTATCCGCTCTTATGATCTGCACAAAAGATTCACAATTGTGTTTTTTTTTTACTTATGAGTTTGAGCAGGCTACAATAGCAGACTGAGAATTTTAAATTGACAAAGTTCTTGTAATATAAATATAAATAAACAAATAATTTACTATTGCTGCAGCCAGTAACTAACAGTTTGCAAGCTTCTTTAAAAAAGGGCTATACTTTTTACAGGTTATGCAATTTTTGTATTGGCATTTGATCGAACACATTGGGGGTAGTACACAAAACAACAGTACTGCAATATATGGTTCTTTGACACAGCAAGAGGCAGAGCAAGTAGAAATTTACAAATGATTGGAGCAGAGGGATCAAGATAGCAAGGTCATGAACTACGACACCGACTTATCTCTAAATCATGGCCATGACATTGCATTGACATCTAATTCTTCGGAGACGACGCAGCTGGTTACAGTATACACAGAAATATGGGTGGGCATCTTAACGACGAGGACCAGGAGGAGCGGCTTGGATGAAGGTGTGTCGCGGCTGGGACTTGTGGAGACCTCTCGGCTTGGACGAAGGTGTGTTGCGGGTGGAGCGGCGCCGCTGGGACTTGCGGGTTATGCCCGCGGATGCTGAGACATCGCCAAAATGCACATGGGGATCCATGACGCCGTTTGGAATGCCCACGGAGTACATTTTGGATCAAAATGCCCTCGTCTTCCTCCTTGCCGGCGTCGGTGCTGCCACTCGACGCTGCCGCACGCGCCAGCCAGTCACCGCACCGCCTCTGCCTTGCCGGCGCCGGCGCCGCCACCCGCCGCTCCCACACCCGCCGGCCACTGTGTGCATTCCGAACGGGTCTCTGTGTGTATTTTGGCGACGTCTCAGTATCCGCGGGCATTCTGGCAAATGGCAAAACTAAACATGTGCATAATTGCAAAAAGCTCCTTCGCGAAGTAGGCAAAACGGGAAAAGTAAAGTAGGCTTGCGGAGCGGGTTGGCCCAGCGGCTTTGCGGCCAGGCCATGCTGCTTGCACCCCTAGCTAGTTCATCATTTTCGATCTCTACAACTGAAATTGACTTGTGGTCTAGTTCGACTGCAGTGTGTCACTATGACATGTTATATTGACGGATGAGTGTTTGGTTTCGTCGAAGGTTGCTTGTTAATTATCCAGCTGTCTGTTGACCATGCAAGAAACCGATCGAGGCGTGGATGTCGCATACATGCTGGCCACTGCATCAAGCAAGAGGCAGCTACTTGAGCGTGCCCCGTGCGTGTCATGTACTCCCACCGATTTGTTCTCGCCGTTTACTTTTAAAATCAAATTTGACTATTTGTTTTATTCAAAAAATACGATAAAAATTATATATTTTGATATAACTTGATTTATCATTGAATGTATTTGAAATATAACTTGTAATTTTACATATTTGAACTAATTTTTTGAATAAGACAAATGATCAAAATTGATAGTAAGAGTCAACGGCGACAACAATTTGATTTGAGAATGGAGGAAGTATGTACTAGCAGTTGATCCCTTCCTAAGATTTTTGTGCACATGTGCGAAACACAAAATTAGAATCTAAATTAGGACTATAAAAGGTACAGAACTATTACTCATTGTTTACTTCAATGCTGCTTTTTAAATAATAAATGATACAATATACTCTCTGTTTCAAAATATAAGCATTTTTAGGTTTAGATAAGATCAAAATCTTTTAACTTCTAATTAATAATATTTAAAAAATTACATAATTATTAATATAAAAATATAATTTTTATATGATAAATATTATTAATTATATATTATTAGTGGTCAAAGTGATAAAAATTTGATTTTGACTAAACCTAAAAATGCTTATATTTTAAAATAGAGGGAGCATATGTTACGGAACTGAACTTGATTGTATCCCCAAGGATCAACAGCCTCCTATAAATGAAGTATAGGTGATGGTATAATATACACAAAACCGCTCACGCAATGGGGAAATACAATAAAAAAATAAAACAGAATAACAAACCCTCACTACAAGAAATTTGACAATATATGACGAACCAAATTCATCGTAGAATGCACTAAAACCATTACAAAACTTAATTTATGACAAAAATATGAATCGTCATATGTTCCGTGCCATAGATTGTATCGGTTGATATTTTTATAACTTTCAGTCACTGATGGTCGACATCTATGACATTTCTAAACCGTCACAAATGAATCCTGCTCAACTAACCCAAATCTTAGTGACGAATTAAATCGTCACAAGCCCAAACCTAACTAAAGCCCAGATCTGAGTGACAAATTTAATTACATACACCCTCCGTTCCTAAGTGTCGTTTTAGAATTTCAAATCTCTTTTGACCATTCGTCTTATTTAAAAAAATTATAAAAAAATAATTATTTTATTATAAAATGATTTATTGTTAAAAGTATTTTAACCTTGATTTGTTATTTTTTGTATTTTTATAAATTTTTTGAATAAGACGAATGGTTAAACGTCGATTTTAAAAAGTCAAAAATGTCACTTATTTTAGAACAGAGGAGTATAATTTAAACATCACAATCAATATTGATATCTATGTATCATTAATCATACCAAGCTCATGCACATCTCATACACAAGAGACTTTAACAAAGATATAAAGCCATTATTCTTATTAAAAGCAAATATTCTCATTTATTAATACAACACATACAATAACTTAAGTTTTGATCTAAGTAAAGCACTACAACTCACAATAACACATCATGATATTTTAATGAATCCACTATAAACTAGTTAAAACTAATAGTTAAAGGTTTGTAGTTGTGTGCTCTTCATTCCTCCCACCTTGCTTGCTACAACCAGCTGCTTGTCAAACTTGCACGGATCAGCAACTTCATGTGAATTCACAAGATGTGGTGTGATAAAGTCTATATGCCTGATAAAAATCAATTTGATACTCATAAAACTAACTATAATGAAAAATAAGGCAGAGTAAGGTTTTTGCTCCTACAGTACAAGCACAACACGGTGAGAAGAACTGATGAATTCAGTACATATAGAACAAAACATTAGCATAGTTAATTCTATACAGCGAGATTGAGTGATGATGAAAACTTCGCAAAAGGATGACAACAATGTAAGTTAAGTCCTGTACCTATGCATGAAACGCGGAAGAAAGTGAAAAATCACCAAAAAAACATCAATGTGCATAGTGAAATCGGTAACTCCAAGAATTTGAAATTCAATAACACAATAATTAGTGAAAGTTGTAACGACCGGGTTTTCTTACCTTTGGATAAGTTCCGATCTCCCATAACATTGCTAATCCCAAGAGGTTGACAAATACCATATCACAAGCAATCAATCCAGAAACCATAGTAGAAGCATTTAAACAATAAACGAGAATAGAAAATATCAGATCAGAGCAAATTTATTAGAGAATAATTCTCCAAAGGATTCATCCGCACGCAGGCCGAAAATATCTCATAGCTGAATAATCACTATCGAGAAATCCTCATGGAAACGGCAGCGAAAACATTATCATGGCAGCAGTAGCGAACCTCCTCCACACAGGCTCTCGAGCGTAGGAGCTGACGTCACGGTCCGTCGGAGACGTAGTCGAAATCGAACTCACGAGTATCCTCTGAAAACAATAAATTAGAAAGCCGTGAGTACAAATACTCAGTAAACCGTGTACTAACTATCAACAATGTATGCATGCAATATTTTCAAGGGATAAAGGCTGGCTCAAGTGCTAAATGCAAGTTTAAAATATTTTATTTTATTTCAAAGATGCAAGAAAGATTTATTTTAAAATTATCAAATTTTATTATCTTGTCCCGCAAAGATCTCCGTTATTCCGAACGAAGGTTCATTTTAAATGCCAGTGCAACCTCTGCACCCGGCCACAGCTCAAAGGCCGGAGTCTAAAATATTTTGAAATAGAATAAAAAAAAACAACACTACTTAATAAAGAGTGCCACTCAGGGAGTGTCCTTAAAAAAAGATATGGCAATGCGCATTGACTGTAACTCTGCAGAGTTTATGCACCTGATCTTACGAGAAGTGCCATCGAAAACTACCGTCGTAGTCCCAACGAACACATAAGACCCGTCTATAAGTTTTAACTGGTGCTACTCGTCCTTCAGAATAAAAATCCCCATTGCCTACGCAATCGAGTCTAAGAGCTGTGAAGAGCTTACCACTGATCAAGTGGAGTATCTCAATCTCATGTGGGGAGCTAAGCTCTACACCGCCAACCTACGGATAAATATCTAGCCTTGGCAAGCTTCAAAATCAAGCCTCTACCCATACAAGGTAACGTGATGTGCATAGTTGTCGACTGAGCGTATAAAGCTCGAAAGACTTAGTCCTTAATTGCGGAGTAGGCACTCTCTCTAATCTCAACACCAACAACCAAGTCGTCTCATAAAAAGATTCCAGCCCGAATCTTACTGTTGTACCTGCCACTGGTACGCCCACACAGACTTCTAAAAGTCCTCCAGCTTCTCGTACACCAGTTTGCTCCTGCTAAATAGTTATGTATAATTTTTTTTGCAAAACTCACACATTTGAATCACATTTCAAAATTATTTAACACAAATTTCATTTTTATGGTGATAGATATGAGGTAAAAATAAATACTACTAAACATGGCTAATCATAAAATAAAATAATTATTTTAAAGCAATTCTAGGGTTCATATATGTAAAATGTTAAATAAGCACGGCTTAAGAATGTTGCTAGCACATTTTAAAATAGTTATCATGTAAATTAGGATTACAAACAAAATATACAGTTTAAAATATTAGGTACAAAAGTGATAAAAAAATATGGCTTGTCTAGTAGCTCAAGATCGTAGTCAAGATCAGGGTCGTCGACCTGAGCGGGCTCAAAAAACTCTTTTTCGACAGCACCAGCTAAACAATAACACGAACAGAGAATCAGAAACTTAGATATGCAATAATTAAATATGATTAATAAATTTAAATTCAAATTACTAGACTAAATATACTCAGAAAGTTCTCCAGAAAGTTGCTACAAGACAGTCTACAGTCTTGACGAGACGAATCTAATGAAACAACTTAGTAAATTTTTGGAGATCAAAAGAGGACTCTCAAAGATTGACAGGACAAAAGAAATTCGAGAAATGGAAATGCTCTTACAAAAACACACTGAACCACCGCTGAGCTTATCGACCAGCACCTTCTACCTTTCGCCTGCTCCAGAACCAACACACAGAAGCTATTACCTCAACCAATTCGAAGAACACGAACACCCAGACGAAACTCGACTAACTGAGCACGAGCTGCTGATCTCAGGCACGCACGTGCAGCACCCCAACGAAACTTCGGTAGCGAGAACCTGGAAACTCGATGCGAGAGACAGCGGAACGGAACGACCACTACACAGGAACAACGATCTCCAGCTGTGCCACCACAGAGAACTACGTGTCCAGGAATTGAAGTAGAGGAAGAGATGTGCCGGCTCACCGGGGCTTGAACGGAGAACGACGCGGACGCAAGGATCGGAGAAGCAGAACCGATCGGGGGGCGCGCTGAACGGATCGACGCAGGGCGGCACGACGCGGTCAACAACTCGGGCAGGCGCGACGCCGACGCGATCTGCGCGCGGAGACCGAGGGACGGGCAGGGGCGGCGCGAACT
>BCLH01001603.1:36299-55579 GCA_001602315.1 Zoysia pacifica | reverse complement strand
ACACACACAACCTGTGTTTCAACCCATAACACCCTCAATGGCTGAGCTGATCACAAAAAAGAAAAAAAGAAGTTAACAGCCATTTGCATCTGCCAAATTTTCAGTTGGAGGTCTAAGGTCTTCAGGGGCAGCACCATTTTCTTTAATATCACTTTTCTGCCCTACTTTGTCAGGCGAAGGCTCTTTGCTCAATACACACTCAACCTCAATGAGTTTCTGTGATCCAAGATCCCCATTGAGCATTTCATTCTCTGTGTCAATAGTTTTTGGTAGCTTCACATCAGAAACCTACAGGCACACTCATTAGTGTCAGCTTGCTAGTATAGCAAATTAAGCAATTTTAACAAAATCATATATTGAGAAGTATGTCGTGTGCTGCATAGTACAACAGCAAAATGAATACTTCAGCTTCTTGATGTATTGACAACAACATACATCCAACCATGTATTTCTAAAGACATCTTGCACACATGCAGTTATGTGAGTTGTATAAACAAACAAGTCATCCCCGCACGATTTTAGGTCATAAAACAGTTAACAAAGTCCCCCAAAAAAGGAGCAACAATTAAATCTGCACCTTCTTCAGTGATTGCTGCAGCTTTGCTTTCCTCTCTCTCATCATCTTCTCACGATTATCATAAAAGCCAAAGTCATCCAGTATGGATGTCTTGCAGACATGATCCTTGAAAATCTTAAGAACTTGAAGGCCTTGCTCAAGCTTCACCTGTCAGCACAACACAGGTTATATAAACATAGTGAGTCCAATCTAGTAGCCTGATTAGTATAGCTACAAAATTTCTACTGATAGTGTTATAGAAAATTTCCCCAGTACTTGATTGTGTGAAACAAATAGAAAAACTGAAAACCCAACCAAAAACGCTCTAACCTCATGGGTGTCTCTGCAGTTTGTCACAGGCTTGTTCTCATTGTTCTCAAGAATGATGTGCTTCAGCAAACTATTAGGAACATCCTTGACAATGTGCCACTTGACAGGGAAACAGCCAGTCCACTTGTCCTGTTGCCAGTGCTCCACTGTCTTGCTAAAATCAACGTGGCCCACCATCTCAGCAAGACCAACAAACTGACCACTTGCATTCACCTGGAAAATAGAACACATTGCCAGCATTAATACAGTGAACTTTGGCAAGACCTATCAACTGAATCAACTGAAAATCTAACAATACCAATAAAATTTCCTCAGTTCCACACAAAATAAATATTACTTACAGAGAAAAGAAGGAAGACAGAAGACGAATCACTTGATTTTTCTTTAGCCTCCTGATAGGCAGCATCAAGCTTTTTATTTCCATTGGGTGTGCTAGCCCAAACATTGTACTTGATACTCTTGTGAACATCATCCTCACTGTACGATTTAATAATAAAGAATTTAGCGTCTGAAAACGATTCCATGAAGTCAGCCCGGTTATACTGATCCTTCATGGCCACAATGGAATCATCAGTACCCAAAACTCCCTGTTCTTTAGCAGGTTTTTCAGTAATACCAAGCCCCTGGTGATTTTTGAAAAGACCACTTCTGGGTCCTCTTTTCATCTCATTAAACCCATCTAGGTTTCCAGTGTCATGGGCATAATACCCGTTACTTCTTGCTCTGGGATTGTATTTTCCATCCCATGGCGCATTCCATGCTCCATATGGTCCAGAGCCATATATTTGTGATCCAAACCAAAAGCCAGATCCATACGAGCTCCCATCGTACGCATATACTCCATTAGTTGAGTAAATTGATGGCGGTCCAATTGGAGAAGTTGGAGTCTGCAGACCATTCAAGAAAGTCTCATGGTTAGAGCTCTGAACACACGTCCAGGAAATCTCTGCAGTTGCTTAGATACAACCAACATAAGCACTACTGAAACTAATCAGAATGAAATGTCACAATGCGATACAAAGCTACCTAAAAAGCTTTTTAGCGATTAATATGTCTGCATACAACCAGTATACAAATCAAAGGCAACAAAGTATCTGTTAACGCACAACAAGAACAATAACGTAGTTAAGTGAACTAAAAGAGTTTAGCAAACATTATGAGCAGAAAAGCATACCATGAGATGAGGATATGACTTTACGTTTCGATTCCTAGGCTGTCCTTTGCTTTTAGCAGTGGAAATGGTTGAATTACGGTTGTTGTGAAGATTATGCTGCTTGTCAGAGAACATCTGACTACTGTAATATGGATAAGCCGACCAGTTATTCTGGCCCTGGTAGTTACCAGAACGTCCCTTAGATAGGCCATATGAGCCATCCGAACCCAGTACATTCCTATCTGCCTTCAGAGGCAAGTTTGAATCTTTCAGATCATTCACTCCATCAACAGCACCGGTGCAGACATCATCTTTCGACGACGGAATCAACTTCTCAGTTTTACCATTGCCTGACTGCTTGGCAGTGGAATTCTGCTGCTTGCTGTATGTCGATGGGTACTGGTAATGCTGAGATGCATACATCTGACCATCAGATCCCCAAGTAGCAATACCATATGGAGAATAGCCATAGTACATGTCGCCATAAGCACCCTGCAATAATCCAGCAAATATTTCAGCATTAGTTTCAATCCATAAATTCTTTAAACATGGAAACCAGATATGTTCTTTAACCAACTGATAATCTAGAAAACTATCATGTCTAGGAGAACAGACGAGCACTCACAGCATTCTCTGCTCCATCATGACTTAAGTAGGTAGAGTAGTCTCCCCAGCCACCATAGGCTGCAGATTGGCACAAAAACAGGACGCATGAAACTCTGTAACAAACTGCTCGGACAACAAATTTCATGTACAGAACACTATGGAACAAAGAAGTAATTCCTCACCTCCATATGCATAACCCGGGTATGCTCCGTAGTACATGTTACCATCCTTGTAATCCTTTTGTGGCTTACCCGCAGCCGCCGTCCCACCTTTTGACGGAGCCTCCTACAATGGCAAAAAAACGACCAAATCAATATCACGTCAAAGCAACTAACCCACCCACACAGCACGTAGAACATTTCAGCATGAGTGAAACTTGCGCGGCCACACGCTGGGGGGGGGGGGGGGGTTCACCTTCTCCTTCGGCGCCAAGACTTCGCCGGCGTCGCCCGAGGTGTCCAGGGCCAGCTTCTGCAGCAAATCCGTAGCCTCTGAAAGAACAAGGTCAAGGAAACCTACAGGACAGGCGAAATGGTACTCACCACTCAACTCCGCCCCAACCAACGACGCACGCACGAAACAAACGAGACAAGAACCTCAAAAATCAGGCGAAAAAAAAAATCCAATTCTCCCCCGAAATTGAAACCTCACGCACCGCGCAACAAACGTACAGGAATACGCGAACCAGAGAACGAGAGGATCAAACACCCCGAACACCCAGCCCGTCAAAAGGAGCCGCACGCAACGCCCGGAAGATTCGAGCCTTCCACGGGCAAAACCCCTCCAAAATCTCCAGAAGAAAACGGCGAGAGATGCAAAAGTCAGGGGACCACGAGATCCGCCCGAGCCACAGGAACCCAGAGCCTCGGCGACGAAAAAAACAGCGGAAAAACGGCGAAATCGAAGTAGGGTTTAAGGATACGGTCGGCGGCGGCGTTGGCGGCGGCCATGGAGGGGAGCGAGGGAGGGAGGACGCGAGCTAGGTTTAGGAGGGGTCAAGAAGGGGAGGGAAAAAAGGATGAGCGAAAGAGGCAGGCGAGCGGGGGCGGCTTAAATAACGAGCGGCCCAGATCTGATCCTCCTATCACTTGCATTTCCTGCCCATTTTATATGCAGTAAATGGGCCCCTATTCTTTTTTTCTTTTTTCTATTTTCCCCTTTTTCGAACTACTCGTAATATCTAGCGATGAGGTTTAGTAGGGTCTATTTGGACAAACTAATTTTTTCCATGAATGACATTACAGGATTTGAATTGGCGAGAACTAAATTAACTGAAATATAATTCATTTCGAATATTTTTGTTTGGTTATGCACAAAATTGATTTTCAAGAATTAAAACTCAAATGTTGTTTGGACAGTATCAGTAAGAATCACATGGCGCCATGGAGCAGGGGACGGGAAGAGGAAAGTGGATCGATGGATTGCGACTCAGGTGGTGTTTGTGTAATAGAAATGAGTAAGTTTGAGATTTAAAAATAAATTAAAGATAAAATGTAATTAGGTGGATGAACAAACTGTTTAAATCTTTCTAAGGGCTCGTTCGGTTCCAAAGGGGAATAGAGGGGATTGAAGGGGAATAGGTGAGATTAAATTCACACTTAGAGAGTAATAGAATCAATTTCTCTTAATCTTCCTCTAATCCCTGTCAACTGAACGAACCCTAAAGATTTCTCTTCCCAATCTCAAGCTCATTTCCAATGAGCCAAACGCCACCGTCAATTACTATGGTTTCTCATGTTTTCTTGTCAGCAAAAGTCAATCGACCTCTATTCCAACAGTTGGAAATGGTCCAAAGTGTACAATTTGATTTATGATTCACCAAACAGACCAACGTGTAGATAGCATTTTATTTCGACCCGATTTCAGGATCCAAATATGCACCTAAGGTAAACCTATGTTTGCAGCATGTAATTTTTCTAGATAATTGGCTTGCCAATAAATAGCCATAAAATTAATCTTCCACAATATCTTGAAAACCATGTTTACCCATCTTCACAAGAATATCTCATCAACTTTTAGCAGCGTGTCACACAGAAACCGTGACAGACATGTAAAAGTGAAAAGGCCTCTTGGTCGTGTCACCAACAACCAGTGACAAATCGCCGTGCCAGGGTAAGCCAACGGTGTCAAGTAAAAAATAAAAGCTTAATAAGATCGTGTAATTCTCATACCCGGGATAACATGGTCTCCCATTGACCAGCGGCTCCACTCACTTAGCCTCGAAGTATCTGTTTTGGGTCTTTGGCCATTAGCTTATAGCCTGGAGGAAAACAAGAGCGCAACAAACCAAAGGTTTTACACGGAGGCACCAACCAACCACTAGACGTCGGAAAAGCATATACGGAGTACTTTCTCACGAACTTTTTATCCATCAGTTCTCCGGAAAAACTAAAGATTATAAAATTGAATTATTTTTTTAAAAAAATCCATGAGATTTTTATAAAATTCTCCTGTTCTAAAGGTGATTTTATGGGTGGGTTCAAAGTTCCAACAATATTTTTTATCTGTTTTACTCCCTCTGACTTAGAATAAATGTTGTTAAGCTTACACCAAAGCTCGACCATTCTTTTATTCAAAATATATAAAAATATTGTTTATTTTATTCTAATTGTTTGATTGTTAAAAATAGTTTAAGTATAACTTGTTTATTTATATTTATATATTTTTAATAAGATAAATGTTGATTTCTCAAAGTTAAAAAAAATATTTATTTTATTATGGAGAGGGTACACGGTAAAATCTAAGGCTGCGATTTTTTCTTTTTCTTTTTTCTCTTGGGATCACGTCGTCACGGTCATACGTAGAAAATGGTAAGTAAAACAATAAATCAATAAAATACAGCCTCACCCACTTCTGTCCTCAAAATAAAGCCTACAGCAATCAATCAGGCTGCTGCCTCCCACATGCTTCTCTGCACGCTGCGACCAAGTACAGCACATTTCTTTCTCCCTGATACACTCATCAGTGAAATAGTGGTGACTGGTGAGTAACATGCACTTTCTTCCTCACGCGGAAGGTGCGCAACTAAGAATATTGGGTGGCAGAGAAATAGCTCAAAAAATGATACTCCATCCATAAAATAATTAGCGCCGGCTAATATAAATTTGAACCAATTGGTGACAATAATTTTAAAACGGATGAAATAACTGCGGATATTATTGTCGAGACATTTGAAAAATATATGTGATTCGCATTTCAAATCCACTCCAATAAAACTGAAACTTAATTTTCTTTTGAAGTTGAGTTACGACAAATACTTACTCATAAATCGATTACGAATGCCCACTGAATGCCCACTGAAGAAATATGAAGAGGAGGTTCACGGCAACCAGCTTGAGCTCACACGACAACACAAAACCTTGCAAATGAAACATTACTGGGACCATAACTTTCAAAGTTTAAATCATCTAGCAACTCAACCGGATAAAAATGTGCAGACAACAGAACACTGACTTATTTCATGCCCTAGCTAGGAAACATGCAGTCCTCATGTCCTTAATTGGAGAATATATGTACCACATTGCCTTTTTGAAGAATTTGTGGTACATATCCGACTACATAATCTGAACCAGGAGGCACAACAAATCAGTAAAGTTGTTTTTAAGAGAACAATTGCGTAGGGACACAGCGTAAGAATCACTGAGCGGAAAGGACTAAAACGAGAGAAGCAGGGGCCTCTATGCAAGAAACAATGAGCACCAAGGACTGTTGTAGAAAATCTCAAAAAAATTTGGACCATTTCATGATTTGTGCGTGTCATCCTTGGGGAGGCCATGCTAATCTTCTCTGTATCGTTCTAATTTTATCGAATGTCTCTGAAGAGACACTGCAAGTCTCTCGACTTAGTTTATAAGTTGTAGTTTGTTTATTTGCGCGGCCGAGGTAGGACTAAACACCAGCTTTTTTACCCTCTGCATCATTTCATGGGTCACAGAGTACATAGAAGTTGGAATTTAGCACCCTGCCCTCATTTGGGCCGTTGGCCTTTTCAAAAGGCAGATACATAGATCCAGTATCTTGCATGGATAGTAATAAAATTGTTAGCATCGATCAGCATACATTTAAATTTTAAACTAATTGGCAATAATAATTTTAGGACGGATAGAGTAACTGCAAATTTTATTATCAAGACATAGAGAAAATATGTATGCTTTATCGATATCAGTACATCAAATCCGCTCCAATAAAACAAAAACCTATCAAATTCTACTTTGTATTTAGGTTATGACAAATAGCTATCAGTTCTACCCATAAATCAAGTACAGAGTGCACACTAAAATAGAAAACAAATCTGAGAAAAGATATCCACGGAGACAGGATAAGTTGAGCCCACACGAGAAACAAAAACTATCAAACGACGTATCCTGGATTTACTGGGAACCATATAACTACCAGAGTGTCAATCATCTAGCAAAGCGAGTAGAAAAGTGCAAATAACATAACACTGATTTCTTTCATGCCTAGAAAACATGCAGTCCTCATGATCCCTGAGGACATGTACATGTCTTTGGAGAATATAGGAGTATATATCAAGTTGCCTTTTAAAGAACATGTACATGTCATTTAGCAGGAACAACAAATCAATGAAAGGCATTTTTTTCTGTCTTCACTCATCTGTATGCTCCTTCACTTGCCTCCAAATTCCAATCATAGGGTATGACTGAGTAGGGGCCACAATGTGAGAAATACTGAGAGGAAAGGACTAAAACGAAAGAAGCCAAGGGGGTTATTGGTAAGAAACAATGAGCATGAGGGACCATTGCAGAAAATCACAAAAAAATTTAGACCATTTCTCGATTTGTGCGTGTCATCCTTGCGCAGAGGCCATGCTAATCTTCTCTGTATCGTTCCAATTTTATCGGATGTCTCCGAAGAGACATCACAAGTCTTTTGTCTCGGTTTATAAGTTGTAGCTTGTTTATTTGCGCGGCCGATGTGAGACTTAAATGCTAGCTAGCTTCTTTACCCTCCGCATCGTTTCGTAGGCCTCCCAGACCAAAGTACACAAGTGTTGGGCTTTATCACCGTGCTCTCAATTGGGCCTATGGCCTTTTCAAAAGGCTGATAGATAGGTCCGATATCTGGCAAAGACAGTGGCATGTAGGATAGGCACCCTCCGGCATCAGCAGCCTATTCTGCTGCATTATTCTAAAAAAGAAAAACCCAATTCTGCCTCATTCTGACTCACTCCGTAAAATTGTTAGCACCAGTTAGCACATATTTAAATTAATCGGTGACAATAAATTTGAAACGGATAGAGTAATATTTGAAAAAATTGCGTGCTCATCGATATCAGTACATCAAATCCACTCTAATAAAATAAAAAATCTATCGAGTTCTACTTTGTATTGAAGTTATGACAAGTATCTATCAGTTCTACTTCGGCGCATGCATTAATATGTGCACCCACTAAATTTGAGAGAACAAATATGAGCTAACATGAGAAACAAAAAATAGCAAAGGAAGCATACTGGGTTACGGGGAACCATGATTACCAAAGTTTTAAACATCTAGCAACTCAACCGAGTAGAAAAGTGCAGATGACACTGACTTCTTTCATGCCTAGGAAACATGCAGTCCTCATTGTCACGGTCCTGGAGGACATGCATGAACATGTCCTAGGAGAATATGTGTATCACGTTGCCTTTTTAAAAGATATGAACTACTACCTTCGATTTTAAATTATTGATACCGTTGACTTCTAATTTCAACTTTGATTATTCGTATTATTCAAAAAAATTGTTTAAATATGTAAATTTTTGTTATTATTTGATTTATTATTAGTGGAATTTAAATCACAACTAATAATTTTACACATTGAAACAATTTTTTTAATAAGACGAATGGTCAAATTAATGCTAAAAGTAAACGGCGTCAATAATTTAAAACCGATGAGAGTACTCCGTAAATATCCGAGTAATCTCATCAAATCAGCGAAGTTTTTTTTTTTTATCTTTGCCTTCACTCATCTGTATGTTCTTTCACTTGCCTCCAATCATAGGTCATGACTTAGTAGGGGGCCACAGTGAGAGAAATACTGAGTGGAATAGACTAAAACGAGAGATGCAAGGGTCCATCTGCAAGAAACAGTGAGCACCAAGGACCATTGTTGAAAATCTCAAAAAAATTTGGACCATTTCTCGATTTGTGCGTGTCATCCTTGCGCAGGGGCCATGCTAATCTTCTCTGTATCGTTCCAATTTTATCAGATGTCTCCGAAGAGACACCACGAGTCTCTCGTCTCGGTTTATAAGTTGTAGTTTGTTTATTTACGCGCCCGAGGTGGGACTAAACGCTACCTAGCTTCCTTACCCTACGCATTGTTTCGTGGGCCACCCCAAGAACAAAGTACATCGAAATTGGGCTGCAGCACCGTGCCCTCATTTGGGCCGTTGGTCTTTACAAAAGGCTGATAGAAGGGCTATGAAATTTCCTTATTCTGGACTAGATTAAGCCTTGAAAATAGGCTATGAAGACTCCTATGTAACTAATGAGTATTTCTTTTAGGGTCTGTTTGTTTCATCTAAATTGAACTGAATTGAATTTGATAAGTCTATCATGTTTGGCAAACCATGGAATTGAAATATAGATTTCATCCCCTTTCCAGCGATCTGAATTTTATGCTTATGTTTCTTCTTAATGTGAAACGTGCCACGCATGATCTTGAAAAATTTTATGCTTATGTCAGATTCTAACCCAAAACGACTGAATCCCTCAAAATTATCTTGCCTCTCTGCTCTCCCTCACTCCGCCGGCCCCGACTCCCTGCTCGCCTCCAAGCTTACATCGCCACCATGTACCCGAGGATCTGCACGAAGCCGCCGTTCCTGGCTCCTTGCTCGCCTTGACACCTGCAAACATCCCCGCAGGATCTGCCTCAAGCCGGAATCTCTGAATCCTTGCTTGTGTCCACACCTGCATGGTGGCGGTGCCCCTGGCAGGATCCGCAATCGGTCCACTCGCCCTCCTTGAGCAGCTCCAGGCCACCGACCTAGTCATCCTGGATAGCAAGATGAAGACGCCGGCGTCCGATCTGCGTGCAGGCCGTGATGAGATCCAGGCGCGGGGCATGACGTGTAGTGGCTAACCTTGATGCTGAAGAACAGCTCGTGGAGGGCTTCGCTAGAGAAGGGGCGCTTCATGATGCCCTTCTTGAGGCCGAGGTTGTCGTCCATGGCGCGCTCCGTGAGCTCCTTGAACTCCGGCAGGTTGGACGTGTTAGAGCTTGTAATCTTGACAGTTAGTAGTGGTGAGAGTGCTGGGTCATCATGCCTTTGCGGTCACGGCTGCCCAGTCAATTAGTTAGAGAAAGTCTAGGCATGTTAGCCCACGAGTTTAGAATCAGAGATCATGTACGTGTGTAAGCATTATATAAAGCAACGACGATTCAACAGGATCAATGCATTCTGCTATTTACTCTTCTCTCTAGCACTTCTTCATGTAGCCAGAGCCATGTTCAACCAAAAAGCTTCCGCAATGTAAGAATCTCCGACCTCTGCAACATCCAATTCGCCTTCTTCCTCAAACAACCAATTTGGCCTACTCCCAACACCAACATTCAGTCAGATCGTTTATGTGAAACTCACGAGAGACAACTACATACTATGGGCGGCACAAGTGATGCCGTATCTCAGGAGCCAAGGGCTCATCGGCTATGTCGATGGTTCTCTGCTGGTGCCGCCACAGACCATTGTCATACCACCTGGTGAAGGAAGAGGTAGCAAGCGCATTGCTGTCAATTCAGAATACACACACTTGGTATCATCAGGACCAGCTTGTCCTAAGCGCTCTTCTCTTGTCCCTGACCGAGGAAACGTTGAGACATATGGTGAGCGCAACAACTGTGCGTGACGTATGGCGCACGATGGAGAACAACTTTGCGTCGACATCAAAGGCACGGAGACCTCAACATCACCGACTACTTCCACAAAATGAAGTGCCTCACCGACACCCTCTCCGCCATTGGCAAGCCGCTTCAAGATGAGGAGTTTATCTCCTACCTGAAGGGAGGCCTTGGACAGGAATACGATCCACTGGTCACGAGCATCACAAAACAAACGACTCCATACTCAGTCAGTGATGTGTTTGCACACATATTGAGCTTCGAGATGCGACAAGAGCAGCACAACACCATCGTTCAGGTATCAGTAAATTTTGTGAACAAGAACATAGCTCGTGGTGGCAACAACAATGGAGTACGTGGTGGCCGAGGACGCGGTGGGCGTGGTGCCAGTGGCCGCTTCAATGGTGGCCGTAGTGGACCATCACAAGGCAGTGACCAATCCAAGAACAAGGTACGGTGCCTGGTTTGTGATAAACCTAGACACGATGCACTACGATGCTGGTACCGTTTTGATCATGCGTATCAAGCAGAGGACAATGCCAAGGTAGCTGCCATTGTCTCCAACCACAACAGCTATGCTGTCGACCCCAACTAGTACATCGACTCTGGAGCAACCGATCACATCACCGCTGATTTGAAGCGCCTGACAGTGAGGGATCGCTACACAAGAGGAGATCAAGTCCAGGTTGCAAATGGGGCAGGTTTGTCTATCTCTCATATTAGGCATTCATCTATTTTTGGTTCAGTTCGTCCATTACACTTAAGTCATGTTCTACATGCCCCAGAAATAAATAGACACTTGATTTCTGTTCGTAAGCTTGTTTCAGACAATAATGTTTTTATTTAATTGCATCCCAATTATTTTCTTGTCAAGGACCAAGCAACGAAGATCACACTTCTCAGAGGAAAATGTAAGAATGGCCTCTACATGCTTCCAAATAACAAGCCCAGTCAAGCCTTGTTGTTGTCCAAACTCACTTCAGATAATTGGCGTCGATGTCTTAGACACCCTGCAGTTGTTTCTCAAATTCTTCAGAAAAATAATGTTGCTGTAGATCACTCTTTTTGCTTTTCTTCAGTTTGTGATGCTTGCCAACAAGGGAAGGCACATCAACTTCCTTTTGGCATGTCTACTCATGTTGTTACAGCACCTCTGCAAATTATCCACACTGATGTTTGGGTCTCAGCTATCCCATCATTTAATAATGCAAAATATTATGTTTCTTTTGTCGATGATTATAGCAGATTCATGTGGATTTATTTTCTGAAATGCAAATATGAAGTTGAGCCTGTTTTCCTTCAATTTCAAAAGCATGTAGAGTGCCTTCTTAATGCAAAAATTCGCTCAGTTCAATCTGATTGGGGAGGTGAATATCACCGGTTACACAATTATTTCAAACACATAGGTATTAAACACAAAATATCATGTCCTCACACATCAGCATAAACAGACTACCTAGCCGAACTCTGAAAAATAAAACACCCATGCATAAACTTCTTGGCACTGATCTAGAGTACTCCTTTCTCAGAGTGTTTGGATGTGCTTGTTGGCCAAATTTGAGACCCTATAACACCAAAAAACTTAGTTTCAGGACTAAACAATGCACTTTCATAGGCTACAGTTTGTCTCATAAAAGCTACAAGTGTTTTGATCAATCAACAGGTTGTGTTTATCTATCTAGAGATGTTGTGTTTGATGAAAATATTTTTTTCTTTTTCTCAACTAGTGATACAGCTTCAATCACCATCATCAAGTCTTAATCAACCCAGTATTCTGCCCATGCTTGCCAAAAACATCACATATGCTGAATCAATTCTTCTCAATGAAATAATCACTGAACCAAGAAAAGTTGATTCTCCTGTGAGGGATATACAACATGACCAGGATGCTAACTTGACTGATTTCTTTTTTGGTAGTAGTGATTCATCTACAGGTACACCAGAAAACAACTCTGCTCATGCAAGTTCAGAATCAAGGCAAATAGGGGGGAACAACAAGATAAACAACAATGGTGATCAAGAAACTGTTGTTCAACATCAACCAAAAATCATTATCCATCACCTCATGCGTACAAGACTTCGTGATAATATTGTGAAGCCTAAACATTTCACTGATGGGACTCAGGTATTCAGAGAAAAGCAGTCTTTACTGGAAAAAATCTGACAACAGCATTGACGCTATCTGCTTCAGAACCAACAAGCTTTCAACAAGCAATGCAAAATTCATATTGGAAAGAAGCAATGGATGCTGAATATTATGCACTGATGAAGAATGGTACATGAGAACTAGTATCTCCCAGGAAAGAAATTAATCTAATTGATAGCAAATGGGTATGTAAAGTGAAGAGAAAAGCTGATGGGTCTATTGAAAGATTTAAAGTCAAGCTGGTTGCTAAAGGGTTTAAGCAGAGGTTTAGAATTGATTATATAGATATATACTCCCCTATGGTAAAACCTACAACAATACGAATTATTCTATCTCTTACAGTGTCACAAAAGATGGTGTATGAGACATATCGACATCCAAAATGCATTTCTACAAGGTGACTTGAAGAAGAAGTGTACATAAAATAGCCCTCGGGATATGAAGATAATTCAAAACAATCAAATTGGATCTGTTACCTCAAGAAGGCTATTTATGGCTTGAAGCAAGCCCCCCGAACATGACATTCTAGGCTGACAGGGAAATTACAGGAATTTGGTTTTACTGCTTCAAAGGCTGATGCTTCTCTATTTATATTCAATCAAGAAGGAGTTACTATCTACATGTTGATATATGTTGATAACATAATTATAGTAAGTTCCTCCACCGAGGCAGCTGAGAAGCTGAATCAAAGGCTCAAGAATATTTTGCAGTAAAAATCTTGGATCACTTGAATACTTTCTGGGCACTGAAGTCAAACAAGAGAAAAATTGAATATTACTGTCACAGCGAAGGTATGCAGAAGACCTGTTAAAAAGGGCTAATACGGATAAGTGCAAAGCAATTTCTGCTCCCATGGCTTCAAGTGAAAAGTTATTAAAACAGCAAAAAAGAATCTTAAAGGAAGCTGAACAATTTTATCGCAGTATTATTGGGGGTCTTTAGTATCTGACGATGACTAGGCCTGATTTGGCATTCTCAGTTAATAGAATGCCACAGTTTGTTCAAGCTCCAAGCAGCTGTTAAGAGAGTGCTCAGGTATGTCAAGAGAATACTTGATTTGGGTTTGAGAATTGAGAAATCACGAGCTGTTACATTTAGTGCCTTCTCTGATTCTGATTGGGCTGGTTGCCCTGATGATAGAAGATCTACGAGTGGCTTTGCAGTATTCTTTGACACAAACTTAGTTTCTTGGAGCTCTTGCAAACAACCTATTGTCTCAAAGTCGAGTACAGAAGCTATTGCAAATGTCACAGCTGAACTGATTTGGATACAATTATTGCTTAGAGAACTGAAAGTGTTTCAAAAAAGGGCTCCTATTCTTTGGTGTGATAATTTGAGAGCTACTTATCTCACAACAAGTCCAATGTTTCATGTTAGAACAAAGCCATGGAAGTGAAGTTTATTTCATCAAAGGATCAGCTTGCAAATATCTTGACAAAGCCACTTTTAAGAAATATGTTTATTACTAACTGTCGCAATTTCAATTTGGTAATACCGTGTTGCAATTGAGGATGAGTGTTAGAGCTTGTAATCTTGACAGTTAGTAGTGACGAGAATGCTGAGTCATCATGTCGTTGTGTTCATGGCTGTCCAGTCAATTAGTTGAAGAAAGTCTAGATGTGTTAGCTCACGAGGTTAAAATCAGAGATCATGTACGTATGTAAGCATTATATAAAACAATGATGATCCAACAGGATCCGTGCGTTCTGTCATTTACTCTTCTCTCTAGTAGCACTTGTTCAGGACGGCCACTGGCTGCCGTCACGGATGTACAAAATATTCTCCCAGTCCATGTCGTCCAGCGGTGTCACCGTCTCGCCGTGCCGTGGTTACCACCAGGTGCGACCATTTAGAAATTAGTCAACAATGTGTTTCTGGTAAGCACATTTCGAGCTGTTGCAACTAGTTAGTAATACATGTTGCAATCGAGGTCCTAGCTAGTCGCACGCAGTTAATAATTATTTCTGGCAAACAAAACAAGAAGCTTCGTGTTTTCAATCTCGTTTCGGACTGTTTTTTTTTTTTAATTTTCCTCTTGATTCCGTCCCAAACAACAACAATTTGAATTTGATTTTAAGAATTAAATTATGACAATATCCAAACAAGAAAATGAAGTTGAATTTGATTCCGACCAATTCAATTCTAAACAATTCAATTTCTTAAAATCTAATTCATGAAAAATAATTTAATTCAAAGGAGCCAAACAGACCCTCCAGAATATAGAAAACCTAGAAGTCCTAACAAGTGACACACATTCGAATTGATTTCCTGCAGTGGATTCACACTGACCCCGACCTGTCAAACTTGAGAAAAATAGAAGAATTCAAGCGCTTGCTGACGAATTATGACGAACCTTTCATCAACGAAAGTACCATCAACGCCACAAAATCCTTGTTTGGGCTCGGCAAGAAATGTTTAATTGAAGCATGCGGTTGCTGCAGCAAATTTTGACACGTTGTTGGCTTTGCAATTTGGATGCTACAGATCCTCATGCAACTCGGTTCCCTCTCTGCCATTAGTTTACTCACACCTATAGACTAGTTTAGCCATTTTGCTGAGACTTGGGCTCCATGTGAGGTTTAGTATTCCCTTGTAGTTAACCATTCGATGGGATACTTTCTCTGTTCTAAAATATAAACAATTTTAGATTTAGTCAAGTCAAATTTTTATCACTTTAATCATTAATAATGTATAATTAATAAATTTTTTATTATATAAAAATTATATTTTTTGAATTCAATATGAAATAAACTTTCATAAAAATTATATTTTTTATATTAAAAATTATGTAAGTTTTAGATACTATTAGTAAAAGTTAAAATAGTTTGAGTTTATTCAACTTAGAAATGGTTATATTTTAGAACAGGTGTAAGTATATTGTGTATGTAAATCCAAATAACAGCTACAGGCATCAAATAAAGTGCGCGAAATCCTCTAAATTGGAGGGCCAAATTAGGCAATGTGGCCAATGCTACAGTAACATGCGGGGAGGTGAATATAACTAATCGCAACGAGCAGGCGCCACAAATCAGTTTTTTTTTTAAGAAAACCATTGCACAGGGGCACGGTGTGAGAGACACTGAGGGGAAAGGATTAAAACGAGAAAAATGGGGGCCTATCTGCAAGAAACAGTGAGCACCAAGGACCTTTGCTGAAAATCGCAAAAAAAAATTGGACTATTTCTTGATTTGTGCGTTCATCCTTGTGTAGGAGCCATGCTGATCTTCTTTGTATCAATACAATTTTATCAGATGTCTTCAAAGAGATACTATAAATATTTCATCTCAATTTATAAGTTATAGTATGTTTATTTGTGCGGCCGAGGTGAGACTAAACGCTACGTTTCTTACCCTCCGCATCGTTTGCGGGCCACCCTGGACCAAAGTACACAGACTTGGGCTTTAGCACCGTGTCCTTGATTGGGCCGGGCCGTTGGCCTCTTCAAATGGATATTTGTACCACGTTGCCTTTTTGAAGAGTGTCCTTGGAAAATATATGTATTATGCCGCCTGCCCTTTTGAAGTATATGTAGTACGTATCCGACTAATCGAGCAGGCACAACAAATCTGTGATGGTTTTTCTTTGCCTTCACTCATCTGCATGCACCTTCACTTGCCTCCTCCAATCACAGATTCACAGGGTATGACTAAGTAGGGGCCACGATGTGAGAAATACTGAGCAGAAAGAACTAAAACAAGAGGTGCAGGGGCCTATCTGCAAGAAATGCACCAAGGACCGTTGCAGAATGACTAAGTAGAGGCCACGGTGTGTGAAATACTTGCAGAAAGGACTAAAACAGGAACCGGGTCCTCTGAATTA
Source organism: Zoysia pacifica (assembly GCA_001602315.1). Lineage (NCBI taxonomy): Eukaryota > Viridiplantae > Streptophyta > Magnoliopsida > Poales > Poaceae > Zoysia > Zoysia pacifica. Next base: position 39,126 of record BCLH01001603.1, on the reverse strand, counting down.
GAGGGAAAAATTCAGAGTACCCACTGCTCTAGTGAGAATTTGGGCATCATTTTAATCTTTAGATCGAAAAGCAATTAATCAAATTCATTGCTACAGTGCGCAACGAACAGTGTACCAAAGCGATGAACAGTTATTTGCTTTAGTGTAAATTCATTTCACTGTACCTTCCCTCTACTTTTAATGTTTAATTTGCTACAGTACACTGAATTTTTACCTTCGCTCCAGGGGACCTGGATCCACTGAAACAAGAGGTGCAAGGGCCTATCTGCAAGAAATGCACCAAGGACCATTGCAGAATGAATAAGGGCCACGGTGTGAGAAATACTGAGCAGAAAGGACTAAAACAAGAGGTGCAGGGGCCTATCTGCAAGAAATGCACCAAAGACAGTTGCAGAAAATCACAAAAAAATTTGGACCATCTCGATTTGTACGTGTCATCCTTGCGCAGAGGCTATGTTAATCTTCTCTGTATCGTTCCAATTTTATCGGATGTCACCATACTAATCTTCTCTGTATCATTTCAATTTTATCAGTTGTCTCCGAAGAGACATCATAGTTCTATCATCTCAGTTTATAAGTAGTAGTTTGTTTATTTGCGTAGCCGAGATAGGACTAAACCCTAGCTTCGTTACCATGCGCATCCGTTCGTGGGCCACACAAGACCAAAATACACTAGAGTTGGGCTTTAGCACTATGCTCTTGTTTGGGCCGTTAGTCTTTTTCGAAAGGCTGATAAATGAGAGTAACACATACTACCACTATTTTCAAAATATAAATGAGAGTAACATGTACTACCACTGTCTCAAATATTTTTGAATTGAGTCGGTATCAAACTCTTTTAATTTTGACTATTAATAATAAAAAGTTAATAATATTTTATTATATATACATTATGTTACTAGATTTTTCATAAAACAAATTTTTATATTATTTTACTTTTAGTATTATAAATTATTTAAATTTTTAGATATTATAAATCAGAGTTGATAGAATTTGATTTTAATCAAATCTAGAAATCTTTTTTTATATTTAAAGACGGAGGGAGGAGCTTCTCCCACATCTTCTCCGGCACCAGGATTCGCGAGCTGAGGAAGAAGAGACGCGTGGCAAGCAATGATTGATTGAAGCATGGCTGTAGTAGCGGACAATGCCTCTCGCAGTTTGGCTAATGCAAACACTCATACGGCTCAGTTCAGTGCCTACCATTAGTTTACAGTTCACACCTGCAGTTTATCTATCTTTGGGGAGACACAGGCTCCAGGTGTTCAGTAATCCTCTGTCGAAAAAAAGGGTGTTGAGCATTCCTACTTACCATTCGATGGTGATGCATGTTGTATGTACATCCAAATGACACTCCAGGGATCTAAAAGTACTATGCGAGTACAATTGTTCTTGTAGGCCCTCCAGGTGAAAAATATGTAGCCATTTTTTTTTATGTTTTTAATATACTGCCACCTACTCACTCCATCTCAAATTACTTTCCATCTCAAATTACTTGTCATTCTAACTCTTTTCAAGTTTTTAAAATTTTTTAATTTATTTATTATTCTCGCTTCTCAATGCACATTTTTCTATTTCAATACATCTTAATCTTTATTTTTTTTCTCCTCATTTTCAACGCATTTCACATTTTTACCTCTTTTTAATTCTTAATTCTTATACCCAAAGCTACAATGACAACTAATTTGAAACGAAGAGAGCACCTAGTTGCCATACATTATGATAAACCAAGTAAAATACACATCAAGTTAAATTTCACTCCAAGAGTTATCAGAAAGGAATCAACAATTACCAGGGCTGAATAAAACTCTTTTTAATCAGTCGTACAGATCGACAATGTCATTTTCTGTTTTACTCCCAGGAGAAATTGATCCCGGAGCACAATAAACAAACTTGCCATGCCGGTTCGGATGTAGATTGGACACAATTCAAGCATCTAAGGTATGACGCTCAACAAATCTCACCAAACAGAAGCCAATGTTACATATAATGTTTACCATCAACTCAGTATTATTAGCATGCTATTTTCTCAATTTCGGAAACTATGTCAGACCCGTTGTAACAAATTGAGCAATCAGATGCCCGCAACCAGTTAGGTTGAGCAGTTAAGCTCCCTCAAAATCTTGGCAGCATCTTCAGGAAAAACTGGATTAATGTAGCATCCGCTTCCAATCTCGAAGCCACCTACTACACTTAACTGGGGCACAATCTGGAGGAACCAGTGTGCGTAAGGAAGATAGGATGGTGATAGTCCAAATGGTGCGCTGTGGATCATAAAATTAAATGGTGGGTCATTGAGCTGTTTGCACAACTTTTGCAGCATAGTTTTCAATAAAGATCCAAGATCCAATGCCTGCAAGATAAAATCGAACCTGCTTAAAGAAACATAAGCTGACAGACAAAGTCGGTAAATATGAATATGTTTGAAAATATCACCCAACATGAGCAGTAACTGAACATGGCCCATTAATGCTCTGAGCCACAAATGAGGTGAACCTACCACCCATAAGAGTGACAATGATGAATGAAAAAGAAGGTTAAGGGAAATCACAATGCGTATATGGTTCAGTACTAGTGCGCAGACAAGGAAATCAGAATATCATAGCCAAGCCAGTACAGATACTAGCAGCTACATTTACGCCTTGACTCATAATCATAATTACGTAGGTGGAAACCAGATAGATTTGATAAACTTCAAATGTTGAATTATGTCACTTTCCAGCAGGGATCTTTACATAATAATGGTCAACCATGATTCAGAACACCCATACCTTATCTTGATCGATTTCATGGAAATGAGAAATATGTTGCCGGGGTACAATCCATA
>BCLH01001603.1:0-26015 GCA_001602315.1 Zoysia pacifica | reverse complement strand
GTTCTTTAATTGTTGTCGCTGTTGATTTTCAACTTCAACTTAGACTAATCGCTTTATTAAAAAAAATTTAATAAATATCATATACTTTGTTATAATTTCATTTATCATTAGAGTTATTTGAATTACAATTTAAAAGTTTACACATTTAAACTAATTTTTTGAATAGAATAAAATGAATAAAAGTCAAATGTGACAACAATTAAAAAACGGAGAGAGTACTAAGGAGTTATATAATTTCAGTATGTGATTTACCTATTTACCCTGTTTTGGTTTTTATTCATGCCATAATTGTTTGAAAAATATCATTTACACACGCACATCAAGCATTCGTTAGTAAAATTAGAACTGTATTTTCATATCACCATATCATCATCATAAGTTCCCGAGAAATCAACTAGTTGTCATTGTTCTCAGAGTTTGACGAAGCTATATTGAGATAGCTATGTATACTATCTCTATTTCAAAATATAATTATTTTTTACTAAATCTAAAAATATTTATATTTTGAAACTTTTTCTAAAAAACTATGAAACCACTCTAAATCAAAAAATAAAAACTTAAACCACAATTTACCCAAAATGCTAGTACAAGGTTATTTATTTGCCAACCACTTTTTTGAATTTTTTCATAAAAACCAAACCGACGAAAGCCAACCAGTTTTCAACGATGACACGCATCACAATCACAATTAACCTCGTGTCCATAGGATCAGAATGGACACCAGATTACCGGATGTGGCGATCTGATCGGTCGGATGCATCAAACATTACGTCAAGCTACGTAGCACAAATCATCATCACAGCAGCACATAACACCAACCATTCGTTTTCTGGTAACACATCCAAATTGCAAATAGTTCACGACATTTTGCTCCAAGACGACTTCTAACATAGTAGTAGATTCAAGTGCTCAGAACACAAGTACAAAAATGTGAAAAATGTAGCCAAACACAGTCGAAGTTTCTGCCTGGAAGTGATTCCACAGTAACAGCGAATCCAAGCACACAAGCTCAGCGGTAGCGGCGGAGGGAGAGGGTCTGGTTGCGCTTCCAGGTGGCTCTCCTCGATGGCCGGTTCTTCTGGTGAGTGTGGCCCTTGCCACGCAGGCCACGGTACTTCTTGCCCGCTGAGGTGAGACCACGGAGCTCACGGTGCTTGTGCACAGGCTTGCATAGCCAGTTGATCCTGGGGTCGTTGCGGATGGCATTGTGAGCCACATCAACTAGGATGACCTCAAAGTACTTGTAGGTACTATCCTGTGTTGAGACAAGGGCAAGTAGAGGGATTAGGATAAAGAAGGTTTCAAAAGAATGTGAATGTCATCCCATTACAGTTAACTGCTTAACATAAAATAAAGGTACCTCATTCACCCAGTAGGAGTTGAGAACCCTCAGTCCACCAAGCTTCCGTCCAGCTCTCTCCTCAGCAACAGACCTCTTGTTCCTCTGGAACTTGAGCTGGGTGATACCCTGGTGCTTGGGCTTACCATACACAATACCCTTAGGCACAGGCCTCTTCCTGCCACCACGCCTGACACGGACACGGTAAACAACATACCCCTGAAAACAAATAATAAAATGTTAAGATAAAAAATTCACAGATAAAAAAAGCATACATCAAATACACAGAGTTGAAACAAAATTTAACACATACAGGGCACACATGAGGAACTGGTAAAGAGACAATGTTGAGAGAATAGCACCCCTACAATGGCAGAAAGCTTTGCTGGCTAAACGCTAGGAGTGCAAGATCTTACTGGTCAAGTATCCTTCAAATTTTGAAACTATCAAATAACACAGTGCATCTGAGTGACTAAAATGAACCAATCACTCCAGGAATAACTCGAAGGAGCTAATCAACAATCATCCTCAAGGCTCGTAGAAACATACCATGCAAGTCAGAAAAATGTTGCCGTGAAAATGAGGCATGGTGAAGGAACTGAACAGAAGTCACAACTTTAACCTTAAATTAGGTTTTCGCTTAGAAAATGAAATCACTAAATGGTGGAACAAGACGGATCAGGTTCTGTTTTATGCAAAGAATTCTGTCTATACCATATTCCAAATTCAAATATTACACTTTCATGTGGGTTTTCCCAAATCATGGTTACGTAATAGCAGTATCCTAAAGCATTTAAACTACTAGACAAAGCAACATTTCGTAAAAAACAACTGACATATCCTATGGTCACAAGCTATGACAAATCAAATCATAAATGGTGAAAAACCATCCAATGGCCTACCGAAACTTATGAACCCATCAACTAACTCCATTGAACACCGCGAAGAAATGAACAAGAGAGCCTCCCAAGAGGGGAGATCTACCTGCTTGGCCTTGTAGCCGAGGCGGCGGGCCTTGTCAGGGCGGGTGGGCCTGGTGAGGCGGACGATCGCCGGCTGCTGCCTGTACTCCCAGCACCGAACGCGCTGCACGAAGCGCATCACGTCCGACTGCTTCTTCCTCCATAGCTCCGACACGTACGTGTACGCCCCTGCACCACCACAAGATCAAACAAAAGATCAGCTCGCAAAGTTCGCTGGCACGGACTGGGCAGGAAATCAGCGGTGAGGAGGAGGAGCTCACCCATGGCGGGCGGCGGCTGCGGGTTGCGGCTGCGGCGGCGGCGGAGGGAAGTGAAGTGCGCGAAGGCTGGGGTTTGACGGTGAATGTGTGCTTATAATGAGACGACAGGCGCTTCGTGGCCGTCCGATGGGCTAGGGTTTTGGAACGGTGGGTGGAGGATGACTGGGCCGACTTAAACGGGCCTCCTGCAGAAGATGTGCCAATGGGCTTCCATTTCAGATTTGCATCTTTCAAGTGAGCTTTCGCCTACCTTGCAATTTCGCTAGATATAGAAATGAAAATATTCTTTTAACCTGTGACATGCAGGCGTCCTATTTTTCTTATGGGACAATTCATCAGACGCCACGGGTAAGCGACGCCGTCCGGATAAAGCCATCAGTAACCATCGCATCTAAAGAACGCCACTCCTGAAGCTTGCCGTCCCTGCCGCATAGCACGATGGGACTCGATGGTCCTTTTCTTTTTTTTTTAGCCGAATCTCAACAATGAATGGACGTCCCTGCCCTCCGTCTCTAAGTGCTCAGACGCTGCCGCTCGACGTCAGACTTGAAATTTGAAAAATTATCAAATTAAAGATTTGAACAGCCTATAAAATTTTAGAGTTAACAGAATAAATTAAGAAAACTTAGAGAATAACTCAAAATAACTTTAGAAAACTTTGGAAATTTTGGAAACTAATGAAATAACTTTGAAAACTTTGGAAACTAACGAAATAACTTAAAATTTTAGGAATAACTCATAGGGCACCTACACAAGGAGCTCAACGAGACGAACCTAACGGAGCAACTTTGAAAAACTTGGAAAATTAACAGAACAAATTTAGTTTCTAAAGTTTTCAAAGTTACTTCATTAGTTTCCAAAGTTTTCTAAATTTTTTAAAAAAATTTAAATTTATTCTGCTAGTTTCCAAAGTTTTCTAAAGTTATTTTAAGTTATTCTCTAAGTTTTCTTAATTTACTCTGTTAACTCTAAAATTTTATAGGCTGTTCAAATCTTTAATTTGATAATTTTTCAAATTTCAAGTCTGGCGTCGAGCGGCAGTGTCTGAGCACTTGGAGACGGAGGGCAGGGACGTCCATTCATTGTTGAGATTCGGCTAAAAGAAAAAGAAAAGTACCATCGAGTCCCATCGTGCTATGCGGCAGGGACGGCAAGCTTCAGAAGTGGCGTTCTTTGGATGCGATGGTTACTGATGGCTTTATCCGGACGGCGTCGCTTACCCGTGGCGTCTGATGAATTGTCCCTTTTCTTATCCTTTTTTCGGAATGATGTTCAGTTATATAGTTGGGGCACTGTATACGGTAGAATGTGTAAGGAGATAATTTAAAACAATTCCATTATTACTGTGATATTTTTTTTATGTTTTAGACATCAAATTTTAGATACCCATCACGCATAAAAAATACATGCATCTAGATGTCAAAGTTTTTTTTTTTTAAAAAAAAAAGAAACATGAGCAGGAGCTCTACAAAGTTCCATACAATTCCTTTAAAAAAACAAAGTTCATTACAAGGCTGGCAGCATCATCACCAACCACATCCTACTCTACACATCTTCCCATGTTCCATCTAAAGATGGCAATGGGTATGTATTATACGTGTGTCCGCGGATATTCGATCTGATGAGCGCGGCTTTGGGTACCATTAATGCCCACGGGTACGGGAACGGGTAGCAGATGAAATTCGCGGGTACCAAACAAATGGGTAAGAAAAAGGCTTGCCCCTAATCATTTATCTATTTACCCATTAGTATATAAAACACTCACCTATCTGGGATCCGACCATCCCCTTCGTTATCAATTCTTTCAGATCTCATCGCCTCCACCGCTCTCATCACCTTAGATCCAGCCGGCATTCCGGTTCCCTCCCAATCTCGCGCCCCTGGTCACCTCCCTTGCCATCACGAGTCTCCACAGCGGCCACCGGTGATTGTGCCATCCCGTTCGAGTTCACGTCGAGCCGCCCCGCATCGTCGCCCCCTTCTCTGTCTGCGCCCCCCTCCCCTCAGCCTGCTACAGCACTTGCCTCGTGTTGTTGGATCCGCGGGTATGCTCGTAGGTACCAGATATCCGCGGATGGCGGATACGGGCGAGCTTCCTTGCCCGTTGCGGATTTCAGGCACGGTTGCGGGCAAGAGTATTTGCTTGCGGGTACGGGCATGTGTAGGCAGTATCCACGGGCGGCATGCCCGTTGTCATCTTTAGTTCCATCTCTTCCTTCATCAGATCTAGATGTTGAAGTCAGAGTATTTTTATTACAATCAAGTTATAGTTCAAACTAAAAAGATAAAAAACTGAAATAAAATTTGTTATTAAAAGTTTACTTTAGAACACTGAAAAGTCAATTTTAAAAGAAATGAATAAAATGTGAAAAGCTCACTCAGACTGTTTTTTTCTAACATGGTGTGCTAAAAGTTAAAAAATAATAAAATAATAATATCCAAATTCCACGAATCAGTTTTTAACTACCCATCAATCAGTTTTTTTTTCAAGAAGCTAAAATAACTATAGCTCAAACAAATAGTACTTTAGATGCATCTTAACGTCCTTGGAAGTATACCATAACAACAATATTATAGTCAAGTTCATCATCAAACTTCAATTGACATCTTTTCTTATACTCTGTAAAAAAACTCACAAAATAAAACTATAAATTAATCGCACTGTTTCTTACTTGTTTTAATAATGCTATATGTTTGGTACAATCCCATACAAATGTGACATGCATCTTTGGCTCTCAGCTACTGATTTTCAGGGTAGAATCGAGAGCTCTGCCAAACGTTATTTTTTTAAGAAGAATTAATTCTTGTCTTATTTTATAAAGTGATTATACGAAATGAACTAAAAGATTAGGAGCTCAAAAAAAGTAGCTTCTCCTATTTTTGTAAAGTAATTATTTATTTTGATTGTAAAAGTTTATCATAAACAATTAAAGAGAACCACTTTCAACTATATAATCAGTTCACATGAGAATAATGAGTAAATCAAAAAATCAGGAGCTTTACCAAAAAGGGTCTTAAAGCTTGATTGTTCTAACTTTGTACAATATTGACATTTTTTAAATTCTACTCAACTCTTTATAAAATTATATTTCTAGATAAATGTAACACAATGATAGCTCTCGTTCATAGAATTATAAAGCCCAAATATCTTCGATTTGTTATATATGGAGTTTTTTTTAAAAAAAATCCTTGCTAACGCTAGACCAACGCTGAGCCAAGTTATGAAAAACAATTTTTTACTGAGTCCGGAAGCCTAAAAGATTTTTCGCATCTGTTTTTTGTTTCATAAAAAAGAGTAAAATTTTCATTCCAAAGCCTAACCAAAATTTGGCCGAGTCCGTCCTTTTTTCTCCACGGCGTACAATACGCACACGAGTACACGACCAAAGGTTCTCTACCGAGTACTACCGACTACCGCTACACCGGCGGGCATCAGCACCTACACCGAAACGGATACTGACGACCGGGCCCCACCTGCCAGAGGCGCCCTTATTACACTCCCGTTCGGGCACCAGGAGGAGGCGCAGCCGCGACTCCAAAGCAGAAACGGGGACGAGCAGCTCCGCTCCCCCCCTCCACAATTCNNNNCCCCCCCCCCCCCCCCCCCCCCCATCTTCGCCGCCTCAACGCGTGCACGTCTCCCGAGGCGACGAATCCGGCGTCCTCCGCCCCATCCGACGCGCAGGTCCCCGCCGTCGATCGCCGATGTAAGCCTCCGCGCGCCGATTCCTCTGCCCGTCCGCCTTCTCTCGATGTCCCGTGGAGATTTTTTTTTTTCTTTTTTGAATTTGTTCCCTGTCGGAGGATGGTGTTCGGCGGTTCATTTCCCGCTCGATCGGGCGGTTATCCGCGGGAAACCACGATCCGATGGGGCGCGCGCGGCCCGACGCGGAGGCCGCCGGCTTGAGGCCCGATGTCGGCGCTTGGTGCCGGTGGATTCGGGCGAGAGTTTGGGATTTTCCCAGGGCTTGGGTTGGGGATTGGGTGTTAGTTGTTGGGACCTGTGGATTTAGCGCTGGATTGGTGGTAATCTGGTGGCAAAGGCGGGATTTTTCCCCCCCGTCGATTCGTGCATCCGGTGATGGGGATGCGTCCCCTTTCATTTCCCTTCTGACTGACGCATTGGATTCCACGGCCAAAAGCGTGTGGCGGTGGCTGTGTGGGGATGCTGGCGGCGTCGTGATGGCGATGAGGATCCGGCCCGCCTGATTCGTCCCCTTCCTTTTACCTGGATCGGTCACCGGCCTCAGCAGTGTCACCTTTTGTTTGTTCCTCTGTGGATGTTGATAGGTGATTAGATGGGGCGATTTCTTCGTAGATTTATGTTTGTTTGAGAGTTTTGGTTATTGTTCTTTATATTGAACAATGATAGCTATATGAAACGATTGGTATATAGATTTTGGCATGTGTTTATGACATTTTTTTATGTTCTTTATATTGATCGATGATTATAACTGTGTTTATGCATGTGGAGATTGGAAGGAGCTCTGCGGGCTGGGACCCTGACCTGAGTTTTATGGGGAGAGGATGCCAGAGCTGCGAAGCAGTACTCGTCAAGCACGTCTAAGGTCTAAGAAGCTTGACGACCCACAGCCAGCAGAGCCGGCTGAGAAACCGGTGATTCCTGCACCTCAGAGAGCAGGAAGGTGCGCTCCTACTCGTGCTGCCAGGGGCAGAAAGGGTGCTGCTGCGAGAAAGGTGACGCCGGCACCAAAGCCTAAAAGAAAGGGGCTTGATATTGTTGACTTGAAGGCTGAACCCATTTGCCAAGGCTCACCCAAAGCTGTAGCTGGAGAGGCAGTGGTTTGTGAAGCGAAGAACCTTGCTAAAGGTCCAGGAATGGACGGTGAAAGTGCAGAAAAGATTGTTGGGGTTGAAGATGAATCAACAACTACGCCTGTCCCCGAGAGGGTATAATTTCTCTTTCAATTTTGCTTTGCATGGAGCCAGGGACTGCCACTTGCCATCCTTATTCCCTATCTTTTTATCATTTGTTCACTTAAATACATAAGTGCACTGTATTTAGCATTTACTTACCAATATTGTCCTGACTATTCTACCGTTGTTGCTCATACATGCAGCAAATGAATCACAAGCAAACAAGGCACCTGTTTCCTAGAAGCCTAACACTTACTGTTGGCTTGTGGTCATGTTATTAGCATTACATGATGCCATTTCATGTTTTATTTATTTATCAATGTAGGTTCTGGGTTGGTGTCACATTACAATGATATGCTATGTAACCTAGCTAGTCACCTTTCTGAACTCCATAAAATGTATCTGTTGCGGTTCATTTATAAGTTTGTTGTTACAGCATGAACTAACAATAAATCTCTTAATTCTTATTGAATAGCACCATGGCCAAACAGTCCCCCATAAGCTCTAAATACATGCTATTGAGAGTAGATAGCCTCGCGCAAAACAGAATGATGTTTGAAAGGCGAACCCAGTTAATACAGCCTCAAAATTCCTGATAACATGTGGCCCATTGGGTTATTGTAAAAAATAGTGATGAACTATCTGTATGAGTCCTGTGTCTTTGCTACTAGGATATCCTAATACTGTTTTATTACACAGGTTCAAGTTGGGAATTCTCCGGAATACATAACCGACAGAAAATTGGGTAAAGGTGGTTTTGGTCAGGTCTATGTTGGTAGAAGGGTATCTGGTGGAACTGCTCGAATTGGTCCTGATGCCTATGAGGTTTGTCACTTTCTCACACTAGAAAATATTTGATCCTATTTTTTCTTACGTAGTTTAATCTAGGATAAATATTTTACAGGTCGCATTGAAATTTGAACATCGGAACAGTAAAGGATGCAACTATGGCCCCCCATACGAGTGGCAAGTTTATCAGTATGTACTTTACACAGATATATTTCTTTTGTAATAATATTGTTCTCTTTATCTTAAAGAATTTTGGTTATTGGCATTGTTGGCTAGCACTCTCAATGGTTGCTATGGCATACCTTCAGTCCACTACAAGGGTCGTCAGGGCGACTACTACATTCTTGTGAGTTCATTTAGTTTAATCACTTTAGACTACTTTGCAGTTCAATGTAGCAGAAGTATTTATTTATTTACTTACTTATTCAGGTAATGGATATGCTTGGTCCCAGCCTTTGGGATGTTTGGAATTCACTGGGCCAGACGTAAGTGTCATGCAGTTGTTCTGATTTAACTCTTGTTTCTATACTAATTGTTTCAATATCTCTTACAGAATGTCTCCTCATATGGCTGCTTGCATTGCTGTAGAGGCTATATCAATTCTGGAGAAGCTACATTCTAAAGGGTGACGAGAAATTCTCTACCTTTGACTGAATACCCCTAGATTCACAACTGCCCATTACTCCATTTATATTAAAACAAACCTCTTTGTGCTAGGTTTGTGCATGGTGATGTGAAACCGGAGAATTTCCTGCTTGGTCAGCCTGGATCACCTGATGATAAGAAGCTTTACCTTATAGATCTTGGCTTAGGTAAGCATTTAATCGAGCAGTCTGTAGGCAAGCATTCATCATCCAATGTCGCTATAGCTTTGTACTCATATATTTATTTTCCCACTTATACTTTTGTGATATATTGTGGTGCCTGAATTGTACAGCATCCAAGTGGAGGGAGTCATCTGGTCTACATGTTGATTACGATCAAAGACCAGATATCTTTAGGTTAGTTGTATTCTTTCTGCAGCAGTTTCTTTTGTAATAAGTCCTCATAACTCATCTTCTGCATGTTTCAATTTGCAGGGGTACAATTAGGTATGCAAGTGTCCATGCACATTTAGGGCGCACTGGAAGTAGGAGAGATGATTTAGAATCATTGGCATATACCCTTATTTTCCTGATTAGAGGAAGATTGCCGTGGCAGGGCTACCAGGTAAGTTCCAAGACATCTATTGAGTGAACACTATGAAATTCATTACACGCTTTAGCCTATTCCAATGTTTGCAGGGAGATACTAAAAGTTTTCTTGTCTGCAAGAAGAAAATGGCGACTTCACCAGAGATGCTCTGTTGTTTCTGTCCAGCTCCATTCAAACAATTTCTTGAGATAGTTACTAATATGAAATTTGATGAAGAGCCAAATTATGCCAAACTTATTTCTCTTTTTGATGGTTTGATTGAAGCACCTGCCTCAAGACCCATCAGAATTGATGGAGCTCTCAAGGTATGAACTATTTATTGCTTATAGATACATTTGTCTTTATGTATCTTGTACTAATTCTTATCTCTTCCCTAAATTATAGGTTGGGCAGAAACGTGGAAGATTGCCAGTAAATCTGGACGAAGATGAGCAACCTAAAAAGAAAGTTAGATTAGGGAGCCCTGCAGCTCAATGGATTTCAGTTTACAATGCCAGGCGACCAATGAAGCAGAGGTAACTACATAAGATCTACATTCTAAGTAGACCGACAAAGCATGTTCAATTGTTATTAGTTTGGTTATACTTATTACTTGCTACATAAACCTGAAATATGTCAATATGATATTTAAGAATGATGAATTACTGTTGCTAAAATATGTCAACAATTGTTGTTTGTTTCTTAGGTACCACTACAATGTGGCTGACTCGAGGCTTAGTCAACACATAGAAAAGGGTAATGAGGATGGGCTCTACATTAGTTGTGTGGCCTCCTCAGCAAATCTTTGGGCCCTCATTATGGATGCGGGAACCGGATTCTGCTCTCAAGTTTATGAGCTCTCACCAGTTTTTCTGCACAAGGTACAATATTGTCTGATTTAGCATGGCCATCTATGTCTGGTTAATTAGTTTAACGAGGAAGCCTAAATATGATTTTAAATTCTATATAGGACTGGATAATGGAGCAATGGGAGAAAAGCTATTACATAACAGCGATTGCTGGAGCAAACAGTGGAAGTTCATTGGTTGTAATGTCCAAAGGTATGATGGTTACTATATCATGTTATTATTTGCGTGCACTATTTGTGACTAGCGATGGTTGTTACACCAGCGATGGAAATCCCTGTGTTTCATGTGGAACTGAATTTCAATATTTAATCCGGCAGCATTGGTTGCTTATGGTCAGTATCAGCTATAATGTGATGCTTTTCACTAATGCAGGAACTCCTTACACTCAGCAATCATACAAGGTCAGCGAATCATTTCCTTACAAGTGGATCAATAAAAAGTGGAAAGAAGGTTTTCATGTAACATCAATGGCCACTGCTGGAAACCGCTGGGGAGTAGTCATGTCAAGGAACTCAGGCTACTCTAGTCAGGTTAGAATGATTACTTTTGACCTTTTGGTCGTATGGAATTTCCCTTCTATGCTTGCTGCCTTACGCCGTATTTGTTGTTTTGGTTTGCTGCTTAAGATTCCTGCAAACATTACACCAATAAGCATGAACAACTACTCACTGGAAAGCTCTTTTATGCAATTGCCAGGTTGTAGAGTTAGACTTTCTGTATCCAAGCGAAGGCATCCATAGGCGATGGGAGTCCGGTTACAGAATTACTTCCACAGCAGCTACCAATGATCAAGCTGCTTTTATCTTAAGCATACCGAAACGGAAGCCTATGGATGAGACTCAAGAAACTCTTCGGACCTCTGCCTTTCCCAGCAACCATGTGAAGGTACCTCCGCAGCTCATTAAAATCCATGCTGCTCAGTTGCAAAAATCTACTAGCATGGCACTTGTGCTTGATGTTTTGCTACCATAATATCCTATGCTAACCTTGCAGCGAAAACTTTGCAGGATAAATGGGCGAAGAACCTGTATATCGCTTCCATCTGCTTTGGACGAACTGTGTGCTGACCCTCCACATGGAAAGATCGAGGGTTCGTTCGGAATGTAGACTTCTATGAGCGTCTGTGAGATGCCAGGTGTAAGGGATTCCCCAGTGATGGGATTCGTAGCTGCTAAGGTACGGTATGCCGTACCGTAATTGTAAAGGAATATTGTGCCCGGTTCTGGGCCGAGACCTTTCTCCCGCATGAAGCTAATTCGTACCAAATTTGGTTCTCCTTTATGTCTGGGAAATTCTATCTTGTTTGGCCCCTTAATATTTTCCTGTGGGTATGTTTGCATTTCGGGTGCTTGCGCTGTAGGTAGTAAGGTAACTACCTCCTCCGACCCCTCTGTCCGTCCAATAGAAGTTTATCTTTAGATTTTATTGATTATGGTTTTAATCAATAATTTTAATAAATTTAATTATTTTTAATAATATAAATTATATATATATTATGAAAATATTTTTTTATGAATTTAAAAATATAAATACTAAATTTTTTAATTTAACCAAACTTATAATAGAAATAATCGATCAAAATTGTTCTAACAAAATTTAAAAATAAACCAATAAAAGTACTACACTGAAAAAACGTTGATTGGGCGCTTGACCTTAGGGTACTGGACCTTGCATGGGCCGGACTATTTACTTAGGGGCTGCGTGCTGCTTTCGAGTGGGCCGGTAGTACTGGACTGCTGATTGCTATGGACTGGGCTTTGCAGGAAATGGGTCAGGGCTGGCATTCCCGGTTGGCAGCGCCCGGCGCACGTGGCATTCCTGTTCATTGGATACTGGAGACGATAAGCTCCATGTCCACGTCGATTATTTAACAAGGAAGTTCCAGGTCCACATCAGTTCTAATGACGTACTCCGTACTAGATTTCTTCAATACTCCCATTGTGACCACTGACCAGGTCGTTAAGTTGGCATCAACGCAGTACACCATTAATTTGACTATTTGAGGCAAGTACTATATGTTTCATGTAGCATAGTGGGAGAAGTAAGATCATGCCACAACATCTTGTGCTCATGATGAACAGCAGGTAAGCATAACTCTTCCATCAATTTCTCCATATCACTGAACATATACTCACCCTTCTCAATTGGGAATTCCTTCGTTCCTTGGGCCTTATTAGTATGCCAAAGGCTTTGCCAGGACTTCTTATATGTAGAAGGAAAAATTGCATTTATACCATCAATTTGGAGTTAGTCTTTGTCTATATCATCACTTTGTGTCAATCAGTCAATGATACGTAGAATCGTACTCATAGTTTATTGGCTAAGCTGATGGTATAGATGAAAACTTTTGCCAAAAAATGAATGCAAAGCAAAGTACTCCTAGTGCACTTAATTACCAGCTGACGAGGGGTGAGCGCACTCTGACGCACAAACACCATTGCAACTTTTTTGCTAGGAATAGGAAGGAGATAATGAATTAATTTTCATAGAAAAAAAGGTAAAGTATCCAAGGATCACATTGATTAATTCTAATTTACCAACACTAACTAGGGTTAATTCACCTGGCACCAACGGCACTTGAAAGCGAGTAAATGCTTAATTAATATTTTTGGTCACTCAAATACTATTACTTTCATTGTTTTTAAATTATTGCTATTACTAAGACAAGAATTCAAGTTCAAAAATGAACTAAAGTTGTTATCCTAATAACAATAGTTTTAAAATAGAATGAGCACTGATGAGTACTGATATAATACATGTCTACTACGTAACATAATTTACACCAATAAGAACCAGGCCAGTTCCTCAGAAGAAGCCCTGGGTATCCTACTATTCGCTATTCCTGAATAACTTCTAAATGCAGTTTCTAATCTTTTTTTTTTTGTGAAATGACAAATTGACAATTTTAATTCCCGCAAGAAGACACATGAAACAAACTGTCACAAGAAAAAAGACACATGAAACTTCAGGTCTTTATTTATAGAAGACGTTGAAGACAGTTTTCTGAATTTTCAAAACTGCATCTTAATTACTCAAGTCATTTTCACATCTGGTAGTTGGACCTATTCCATCAATCTTCCAAAGCAATTCCAATGGACTAAAAGATCGTGTAAAAGTCAAATTGTTGACACCTCTACCTGGCACTTATGGTTACACACTTCAAACAATAGGAGTAGTTCAAAACAACCTCCAACATTTTGCTTGCAAACTATAACCAACAAAATAATTTAATCTTCATTGAAGTTAATATAGACTTCCCAAAACCAAGAGCCTCCAACAATAATACGGTGCTGCAATTTCTGATACATAATAATATTTCCTTGTAACAAGTTCTGTCTTTAGTCATTGTTATTTTCAATCATTTTCTGTTCAGACTGTAAGAATTTGTTTAACATTTTATTTTGACATAGAAAGTAATGAAATAAACGAAAATACTGTACTCCAACCCCACATGTCTGAAATTCTGAATGCGTTAAGACTTAAGACTGCTTGTTCTGGTCACCCCGTGCGCATGACTTGGTCAGCCATGGCGCTCGTCAATCAGTAGCACTATAGCAGCATGCTATAAACCGAGGCCTATTCTCCGTGTAAACTAAAACGAAAAACCTAGTACTGATCTAACCATTTCCTGGTCGTTGACGGCAATCAAATTAGCGGATGTCGCCGCCGTTGTCCCTGCTGCTGCTGCCCACACTGCTCCTGCTTCCGGCAGTGGCAGCAGCCACGGATCCGGCCGCCGAATGCCCGACCAAGTGCGGCGACGTCGACATCCCCTACCCGTTCGGCATCGGCGCCGGCTGCTTCCGCAGCAAGGGCTTCGAGATCTCCTGCGTGAACAACGGCACCACGGCGGTGCTCCCGTCCGCGACGCACACGATCCAGGTGACGAGCCTGTCGGTGGCGCCGGAGCCGGCAGCGAAGGTGAACCTCCCCGTGGCGTACCAGTGCTACAACTCGGCGGGCCACGTCGTGGGCGCCTTCGACGGGCACGTCGACGTGAACACGCACGGCGCGTACCGCATCTCCGACGCGCGGAACGTGTTCGTGGTGCTGGGCTGCAACACGGGCGCGTACACCATGAACTCCAACAGCACGGCCAGCGGATCAGGCCGCTACGACCACCGCTACTACATGGGCTGCTTCACGTACTGCGACGGCGCCGGCGCCGCGCGGGACGGGCGGTGCGCCAGCGTCGGGTGCTGCCGCGTGGACATCGCGCCGGGACTCACCGACAACGTCGTCGCGTTCGAGGATTGGCCGCACGACGGCATGGAGTACAGCCCCTGCGACATCGGTTTCCTCGTCGACCGCGAGGCGTACGAGTTCCGCGCGGCCGACCTGCTGATGGACGTGCGCCGCAGGAGCATGCCGGTGAGGCTCGACTGGGCCATCCGCGACGGCGACGCCATGTCGTGCGCCGCCGCGAGGAACAGGACGGGGTACGCCTGCGTCAGCGACAACAGCGAGTGCGTCGACGCCGTCAACGGGCCGGGTTACTACTGCAGGTGCAAGCAAGGTTACGAGGGCAACCCGTACCTAGAGAAAAACGGATGCACCAGTAAGCAGAACAAGCTGTTACCTTCATTTTCTTTCTTTCTGAATCCAATTGCACAAGTGTGACAATCTTTCTTTTACTCCCTTCCTTTTCTAAATAGTTATCACCGTTGACTTTTAACATTAACTTTGCCTATATATTTTAGTAAAAAAAAATTAATAGATATAATATATATTTTGTTATAATTTCCTTTATCGCTAAACTTATTTGAATTATATCTCATAATTTTACTTATTTGAACAAATTTTTTGAATAAGATGAATGATTGAAGATGATGTTAAAAGTGAATTTTGATAGGAGTATATAGTTGAGATGAAAAGAAACTATAGGTCCACGAGGCCAGATCAGTTGCACCGTTATGAACTGCGTTAGGCGGGCCAGAAAGTAGACTAGAAACTCAGCTGCCAGAAGCCACACATGTCCAATATATAATAAGTAGCTTATGAGCTAAGCTTCTACGTGAGTGAGGTTTCAGGCTTGTGGATGTGTCCATCACCAACGTCGATAGCCACATCCTTCTGCCGCCGCTACCCTGGACCTGGAGACGACCCCCCGGGGTCAAAAGGTCCGGTAAATAATTAGCTACTCCACTTGCCACATGGAAAATATGCTGTAAAAGGAGGATTAGGTCCTGGCTATAAAAGGGCGTGTTTGGTTGTTTGATAAGTTTTGTCACGCCAAACGTCAGGCTTTGTCGATCATACTTTTATCCCACTATCTATAATGTAGTATATTCTTGCCAAAACTTGTTTTCAGCACAGCTTAGGGAAAACGTGGTAACACGGTCCTAAATTCCTAATTAACCAAATACTGTCATATCCTTATGACCCACCTCAATTTGATCCAAATGCAAATCTCTGGACAATTACATATGCATGGTACAGGTCCTCCTGGCTATGTACTTCTCCTAAACAATTCCAGTTCATCGATTCTTATTTCGTAGTAATGATTTTTAGAAGTTTCTTTAATACGAATCTCGAGGTCTAAATTTCTACCGGCCATGACTAATTCGTGCCATGAACAGATATTGATGAATGCACGCGGCCTGGAGAGTATCACTGCTACGGCGTTTGCAAGGACACCGAGGGCTCGTACGACTGCAAGTGCCGCTCGGGCTACACGACCAACGGTGGCGATCCGAAGAGACAGCAATGCAACCCGAAGTTCCCTCTCCAGGCCCAGCTTGCCCTAGGTCATATATATGCTGCATCTCTCCATATATTTCTCACTGTCCATTTTTAATTTGTTCCCTATTTTATAAGTGATCTGCTGATTATTTCTATTACTGGACGACTGATTTTATCTAGTTTTGGTATTTGTTAATTTTATTCTAGAGACTGCATAGACTTTTACGGATTTTTTTCATAATCATCTATGCATGCAGGCATCCCTTTGGGCTTCGCCTTGTTCGCTGTAGCTGTTCTCTTCGCACTCATGGTACGCCACAAGAGGAGGACGAACGAGCTCTTCAGAAGGAACGGCGGCTCAGTGCTTCAGCAGCTGGACAACATCAGGATCTTCACGAGAGAGGAGCTCAAGAAGATCACGAAGAACAACTCGCACGTCGTCGGCAAAGGCGGTTCCGGGCACGTGTACAAGGGCGTTCTCGAGGACGGGACGGCGGTGGCGGTGAAGACGGCGATCGAGGTCGACGGATCCGGAGCCCGGAAGGAGGATTTCACCAACGAGGTGATCGTCCAGTCGCAGATGATCCACAAGAACATCATCAGGCTGGTGGGATGCTGCCTGGAGGTCGACGTCCCGGTGCTTGTCTACGAGTTCGCGCCTAACGGGAACCTCCACGATCTCCTCCACGGCGGCGAGGCCGCCGCCGGCGGACAACGGCGGGTCTTTCTCCCGCTGGACCTGCGCCTGGACATCGCCGCCGAGGCCGCGGAGGGGTTGAAGTACATGCACTCGTCGACGACCAACACCATCCGGCACGGCGACGTCAAGTCGGCCAACATCCTCCTCGACGAGAACTTCATGCCGAAGATCTCGGACTTCGGGACGTCGACGCTGCTGACCCGCGGCGAGGACTTCGCCTTCGCCGCGCTCGTGGTCGGCAGCATGGGCTACATCGACCCGGTGTTCAGCCAGACCGGGCTGCTCACGCAGAAGAGCGACGTCTACAGCTTCGGCGTCGTGCTCCTGGAGCTCGTCTGCCGGAAGCCGACCATATACCACGAGCACTGCAGCCTCGTCATCGAGTTCCGGCGCGCTCGCGAGACCGACGGCAGCGGACGGGCCATGTTCGACGAGGAGATCGCGGTGATGGAGGAAGACGTGGTTGTGATGGAAGAGGTGGGGAGACTCGCGGTCGAGTGCCTGGAAGAGGAGGTGGAGGACCGGCCGGACATGGACGAGGTGGCCGAGCGGCTCGTGATGCTCAGGAGAGCCAGGAGACATGGGCAGTGCTGGAGCTACGGGAGTCCGCCCGGCCAACAACAGTACGAGAAGAACAGTGTTGGATCAGGAGCACTCGCGAGCTTGGCCACCGATGTCGGCAGACCGAGCAGCGCCACCGTGCCATTGATTCCAGCAAAGAGGAAAGCTAGAATTTCCTGACCTTTAGGATGAACTTCTGTGCACTGGGTTCATATCTCTCATGCTGTGATGCTTCATGCTTGTAATCCATGCATGGATGGAAATGCGGGGCTCTCCATAGATCAAAGTGCGATAAAAAAATTGAAATTTTCCAAGCAGTTCGCTTTCACGAACTACTTGTAACAACTTCACCTGCGTAGCACAGGTATTGAAATAATATTAATATATTATTTTTTAAGTTAATATTTTTTTAAACTATAGTGTTATCACGGGTATTGAAATTAGTGGTTAAAGTAATTGTTAGTTAACAATAACCGTTATTGTATTAGACTAAAAAAAAATAATAGATCCGATACTAATTTTTAAAAATTAAAGATTAACTGAGACGAAGGAGGCAACAACCGTAACAAATCCCTATATATAATCCTCATCGATCGTGCGGAGTAGTTATCTTGTTGACTCGACCCGTCGACGCGTCCAGCTACGTCGGCATATCTATCGCCGGCCCGGAGAATCGGACGCCGCCGTACGTGAACCTGTCGATCACACGGCTGGCGGCCTCGATCATGGGATCAGATCACGTCCAGCCGCCGCGCCGTGCGCACGGCGGGGACCCGCTCGCCGGCGACAACGATCGAGGCGGGGTTGAGTTGGAGTTCATGGAGCAGGGATACGCACCTCAGCCGGTGCTGACGACGGGTGTTTTTTCGGCCGTCGAGCAGCGTTCCAGCCAACGCTCGTCTCCGGGCCTGTCTCACGACGCGAGACCGGACTTGGTCAGTGTTCTCTCGCCTGGTGCAAATTTATCTTTTTCTCTAATTATTATTTTTCGAAAATTCTCTAATCATCATCATCATCATCCAAGTATAATTGATTTGGCTCCACAAGCGTTCTAACTTAATGTAGCAACCGCTAAGAATATATCATAGATAATGGATCTACAAAGAACGATCAGCTCCTCGAGCAGCAATATCACAAACTAACTTGCCCTCTCGTCTTTTCAGGGATTTTATGTAATTATTATATGGTTCTTAATGTCAATTTGGAGCTATATGAAAGCTATGTCATTGGACGTGGATCATAGCGTGAGGATAGTGTATATGCAGATGGCAATTGTTTGTTGTGGTTTCGCGCTGCTTGGTTGTGTTTTCGCCTAGCATTTGTAACATGTTACTGATGCAGAGCATGAGGATCGCTTTTGGATAGTACTGTAGCTTATTTGATTTAGGCCTCGAACGTAGTATTTTCGCAGGAATCTCACTGGAATTTCACAGAAAAAAATGTAGTAATAAAAAAAATTCTTTTGTTCCAAAGAAAGCCTTAGTTTAGTAATTTATACATTTTGTAGTTTTACAGACTACGTATCCCATCTAAAGATACTATCATTTTACATTTTTTCTATCACATGAAACATCAATAAATAATATAACATCAGATTAATCATGAATCAACACTAATCAAAGCAAGTTTTTTCTATTATCGCACTTGCATTTGTTCACACTGGAGGATGCTACTTAGTACTACTGTATCGAGGTGGATACAAATATATGTTAGATCAGACCGTGAAAAAAAGGCGCTATTAGGCGCCCGCACCGGCTTGCCAAAGTGCGGAGCGGGAGGCCTCCGTCCGCCTTGGGGCGTAGGCGTCACCTAACACCGTTGCCCTACCGCGCTGCTCTGGTTTGGCCGCCCTGTAGCGCCGCCACCGCTGCAACGCTGGTCTGGCCTTGGTCACCTTTTCTGTGCCATGTTGCCACATCTTTGCGACTGCACCACCGCCACTCAGGACCAGGGTTCGCAAAACTGCGGCTTACCGCGCGGTTTTCTCGAAAACCGCCCAAACCGCTTTAGCGGTTTTCGAATTCAATTTTTTTTGAATTTTAAAAATTTGGTGGATTTCATAAAAAAAATATGTAAAAAAATAGATGAAAAATGCGACTTATTGGTTGAATTAGTTTTTAAATTTTTTTTGATTTTGATGACGAAAAAATTCGAGAAAAATTGGATGGAAAATATATAACCAAATCTTATCCTCAACACCACCTCACTAGCCATTCTATCCTCTCCCCTTTCCTCGTCCGCTCGCTACGACCGAGCGTCCGTCATCCCTCTGCGCTGTCCGCCGCCCGCACGCCACAAACTGCGGCGGAGAAGCGGCTAGCCGCGCGGTAAGCACAGCTAGCCGCGCGCGCGTCGAGCGCTCCGCAAGCCGCCCGGTTGGAGCGGTAAGCCGCTCTCCAGACGCGGCTAGCCGCACGGCGCGGGAGGTTAGCTGTCGCCACCGGTAAACCGCGCGATTTTCGCGGTAAGCCGCTCGATTAGCGCGGAAAGCCGTCCGATCTACTGGATTTCCGTGGCAGCGAAGGTGAGATGGTTGTTTTTGTGTTTTTTTTTCAAATATTGGTCGATTTGTTAGCAAATTTAGAACATAGTTGTTTATTTTCAGGAATTGTTGGTTGTAAGATGTCAGATCAGTCCAATTCAGTTTGGGAGCATGAGGACAACGTGTATCCCGGGTTTCATTGCAAATATTGTAAGGCCGTGAAGAGAGGGGGTGGTGCCACATGATTCAAACAGCATTTGGCACATCGTGGAAGCAGCGTACTTGGATGTCCTCATATTTCCATGGACGTGCGGGACTATTTTCGCCGAGAGCTTGATAGAACTACCGAGCGAAGGAAAGACCGAGCTAAAAAGACCCTTAGACAGCACCAGGTTGCAGGTGGGGGAAATGTCAATGAGGAGGACGATGAAGAGATACAGGCTGCCATGAGGTTATCTAGAGAGGAGGAGGAATTCCGACAGCGTCAGCGTTCGTATGGTGGTCAGTTCGAGAGTGGTGGTGCTGGTGCTGGTTCATCGCAAGGTGCTTCCGATTCGTCGCAGGAAGGTGGTGGGTCTGGATTGTTTGGTATGATGAGGAGGTCCACATCACAGAGGTCAGATAATGAACGGATTCAAACTAGGATCGATACAGGTCCATGGACTACGAAGAGCAAGCAAGCAAAGTCGGCCATTGGACGAGCATGGTCAAAAAAATTTCATACAGAAGCCATCTCTGGTAGAAAAGCCGATAGTCCATACTTTGTTAGTGCTATAAAGAAGACACAGAGATGGGGTACGAGACCTTTATTTTATTATATTACATGTTTCGTTATATGTTATCATATTTATGTCGTGTGTCATGATATTTGCAGGTGAGGGCGTGCCTAGCCCAACTGGAAGGGAAATTGATGGCACGTATCTTGATGCTAACGAGCAAGACATCAAGAAAGAATTCGATAAATTTAAGATGGAGTGGCCGATGTACGGTGTCACGATTATGTATAACTCTTGGACTGGCCCTACAGAGATGAGTTTGATAAACTTTATGATCTACTGTAATGGTGTCATGTTTTTTCATAACTCATGTGATGTTACTGGGCACAGCCAATCTGTGGACTTCATATTCAAGGTACGAGACATATATTTATTCTATAGCACTATTTATTTTATTTGCAGCTATGAAATTTGAACAATGAAACAGTTTTGTGCACTATTTATTTTATTTGTACCTATGGTATTTTGAACAAAGAAACATTCTTGTGCAGAAAATAAATAAGGTATGCATTGATGTTGGTGCAGACAATATTGTGCAGTTTATTACAAACAATGGTTCAAATTATAAAAAGGTGTGCAAGCTGCTAATAAACAAATATCCTCATATTATCTGGCAACCATATGTGGCCCATACAATCAACCTGATGCTAAAGGCTATTGGTGAGTTTCCAGAGCATAAAGCTATGATACAGTCGGCTCGTAACATTTCTCGTTGGTTGTATAATCATAATCAGTTGCACTCTATGGTGAGTTGATAAAATAGAATGCAACGCGTTTTGGCACAAAGTATATGTTTCTTGAGAGTATGCTTCGTCGGAGAGAAAAATTCATGGCATGGATGGGTTCTAAGACATTTTTAAATAGTAAATTTGCCAATACTGAGGACGGAAGGCATGCTCACTTCTGCCTAGCAAGCATGTTATGGTGGGATTCAATGAAACATGTAATAGATAGAGTGCAACCTTTGTATGCGTTTCTTTGGTTTGCTGATCAAGACAAGAGCCCTACTTTGAGTGAAGTACTTCTCAGATATTATTTATGTAAAAATGAGTATGAAGCCCTTTATAGGAATGATGAGTGAGAGATGCAGAGGTATATGGACATTATAAATCGTAGGATGGTGGACATTTGCAATGATACATTTGTGAATGCAGGTAGTACGTACTTACGAAAAAATATTGTTGTATTTTTTGTTTGTACTGCAACAATATCTAACTATTGTTACATGTGCAGCTGGATCTTTGAAACTAAGAAGTCACTATTCTTACGAGATGGGTCGAAATATGATGAACGATATTCGAGAGGCATTTACACGCATAGCATCAACCGATTTATGTGTGCATGCCCTGCAGGAGGCAAAAAATTTTAGAAAAAAACAAGGTTCATTTGGCACTGAGTTGGTCAACAGAATGGCAGTGGATAAGAATACTTCTCCTGCAGCTTGGTGGAACATGTTTGGAGGTGACACACCTCATCTCCAGCAGCTTGCATTACGGATAGTCTCACAGTGTGCATCATCCAGTGGTTGTGAGCGTAACTGGAGTATATTTACATTGATCCACACGAAGGTGCGTAACAGATTATCTCATGAGAAATTGCATAAGCTGGTGTATGTTAACTACAACCTTCAGATCCGTATGCGAGATGTTTCATGGACATATAAGCCACCAGAAGCCGATCCATTTGATCGTCTCATGGAGCTGTCGTTGTATGATTCTTCAAATCCTATTCGAGAATGGATGGAACATGAGAGATCTAATTCTGACCCTATTTTTGATGAAAAGGGCACGAAGACTGACATTCCTGTACTCAGCCGTCTTGTTACAGATGATAACGCTGGTAGATAGTTGCTGCGCTTGTCTCGTGCTGCAACAATATCTGAATGGGCGGATCAAAATGTGGGTGATACTCACATAGAGAATAAAAAGGTTCAAAGTGCAAGACCGAAAAAAGTGGTAAAAAGATGAGATTAAGAAGCAAAGGGAAAGGTAAGAATGTAGACAGTGACGACTCCACAGATTCTGAAGACGCTAGATGAAGCCCAGACTACTAGGAATCAAATAATAGCAGCTCTCGGACTACATCTGGAGACCCACCAAGCACTATGGTTTTTGAGTCACAGGCACCGGTCACAACTCATTGTTTCACAGGTAACAAAATTTTCGCATCATACGATCAATTTTGACTCATTTATCTTACACTTCACTTTTTTCGTCAGGTGAGACAGACTATACCTATGCTACACAGGATGAAGACCATGGTGCTTCACAGTCACCAAGGACATCGATGGGGAGAGGCAGCATTATTATGGCACATACTATTCCGCGCCAGACAGTGATTTCTCATACAGCCAAGGTAATGGGTACTATAATTATCCGTACGGTGATCGTAGCACACAACCTCTCACCACATGGGTATACCAATGGCAAAATCCAGAGTTTTATAACATGTTATACTCGCAATGGGAGACAACTACTGCTTGAACGGGACAATCTTGAAATGAATTCAAAGCGGAGTTGTTAGGAACCAGAGGAATTCAACTCCTCTCAAGTGAAGAGTGCGACAATGCATATTTTGATTGGAGTACAATTCACAAGTAAAATATACTTCGAAAACTATGTATGGACTTTGAATTTGCTGTGAATGAACAACATGTATATATAGATTTATTGTGTTCCGAATTTTGAATTTGTTATAAATGAATAACTATATTTTATTTGTGGATGAAGTATATTGTGAATGTTGATATTAAAAGAAATTAGAATAGGTCATGCCCAATTTTCCAGCACTTTTTAATATAATTTCTTAATTTTCACTAATTTCGCGATTTTCAGATAAATCAAACGGTTTACCGCCAAAATATCGCGGTTTTCAGCAAAAACCGCTAGATTTTTGCTTTTAGCGGTTTTCAGGACAACTAAGCGTTTTACCGCTGAAACCGCGCGGTTTACCGCTTTCAAACCGTTCAAACCGTCTCAAAATTTGAAAATTGAATTTTGAACGAAAACCGAACGGTTTTAACGATTTTTGTCAAACCGCTCCGAAGCGGTTTTTGCGGTTCAAACGATAAGTTAAACCCTGCCCAAGACTCCGTTGGCTGGTACAACGG
Source organism: Zoysia pacifica (assembly GCA_001602315.1). Taxonomy (NCBI): domain Eukaryota; kingdom Viridiplantae; phylum Streptophyta; class Magnoliopsida; order Poales; family Poaceae; genus Zoysia; species Zoysia pacifica. The sequence continues at coordinate 2,414 of BCLH01001603.1, read as the reverse complement.
CAAATTGAGGGGGAAAAGGGAGAGGAACGAGGGAGGGGAGGAGGGAAAGGAAGAGAGAGCACCAACGGTGGCTAGTTGCCTAGGTCTGCTGACGGCTGTGGCTGGTCCTTCGTGATGACTGGCTGCAGCTAGGGTTAGATCACATGTTGCACTCTCTCTTTAATAAGCCAGCTAAGAGCCTCGGGCCCAAACGAGGGTGAGAGAGTTGATAGGCTACTCCAGGATAATGGCTCAATGTGTCTTTTTTTTTCCTTTTTCTTTCTTTTTTCAACCTTATTTCATTAAAAAAATAAATAATATCTAACGTTTAGTAAAACACTTAGACACGCATAAACATGCTTAAACATTAAGCGGGCACGCCTAGGCACGCCTTAGCGTTAAGCGATGGATCATCGCTCACTTAACATCTAGCGCCTTTTGCTACGACATGTTCAAGATAAAATAAAGGACATATCGTGGAGTATGGTCCAACAATATTTAAAGTGTTACAAGAAAGTTTATTTAGTCTCACTACTAAGCAAATGATCTAGCTCAGTCTTTTCACACAATCACTCAGGGATCGGTCTTGGCCTGACATTAGCCCACAGCTGTCTGATCGTTCTTGGCCTGACACTAGCCCACAGCTGTCTCGCACTTGTCCATCTTAATTTCACACAAGCTCGGACCTTTTGCACCAACGGCCTACAAAAATAAGATTATGAGACCAATAATACAATGTGATAACTTACAATAATCAAAGAAAAAGAAGACTGAAACCTCAAGTTAGAACTAGTCCCAATCCTTAAAAAATTGGATGCATGCAGACTGTAGGGCTGTACCCTTCATATTATCTATAGAACGTCTTAACAGCTCGATATCGATGAAGAATTTCAAAACAACGATAAACCTCTACAGGAGTCAGATGAGAACTCAAGATCAGGTTTAATATTTCGTTTAAACCGTTAAAACCGGTCGAAACCGGTTTAACGAAAACCGTGAAAACTGAAAAAATCGATCAAAAACTGCTCTAAATCAAAAATTCAAAATTTGAACGGTTTGCTACAGTAAGCCGACCGGTTTCACCGATTTGCTACAGTAAAAGATTTCAAAATTTAAAACCCACCGGTTTTACCGTTTTTGGTATTCCGAATTTTTTTAATTTTTCAAATTTTTTCAAATTTTTAAAACAAAAACCGATCCGAATCGGTTTCACCGAAAACCGCAAAAACCGGCCGGTTTTGAGCGGTTTTGTGAACCTTGCTCACGATACCTTAGGAGCCAAGGAACTCCAAAAAAAAAAAAAAGACACCTCAGAAGAGGCAAAGAGTAAGATTGGTCAGAGCGAGCTGCTGATGTTAGCGGCCAAGAAACTCATTGCGATTCTGGCGGTGGCACGGGAACATCAGGAGCTGAGTGCGGCTGAGATCTCCCTTGAAGCAGGACTTAAAACACAAGCTCCTAACCTTTGCAGCAAAAATTAAGACAGACACCAGTCCCAGACGCCAGTCCCGGTCAACGTGGATCAAAGATAATGAGGCAACATCTAAATTGTTCTTTCTACTGATTACCGGACGTCGGAGAAAGAACTCTATTAAGTCCTTGCAAACAGAAATGAGGCAGCTGGATACACACAACGAAAAAGCAGAAACTCTGTATCGACACTTCAGCACAGTGTTTGGGAAACCTAGCAGCATAGATTACACTTTAGAGAGGGATAAGATCAGCATGCAAAGGCAGTACCTGAGTCACCTAAAGCTGCCTTTTACCAAGAGATTGAAGAAGTAATCAGAGACATGCTGGGGGTGAAGGCACCAGGCCAAATGGTTTCATGGTTAATTTTATAATCAGGGTGGGAGATCATAAAGCAGGATAACCTGGCGGCAATCAATTTTTTTCTACAATCAACATAGACATCATATCAATCTTCTTAGTTCTGGGCATATAGTGCTTGTTCCAAAAAATGCAGAGGCAACAGGAAAAGAAAATTAAGACTGATATGAGTAGGCATCCAAGTTACAATCAAACAAATAGTGAATAAAAGAAGCATCATGTGTCATACCTTTGCTGAAAAAAGTTCCATGCAAACAAAGTTGCGCGAATTGCGAGTGCACCTTGGCCCTGCAATTTAATAAAGGTAAGTATCAATTATAAAAGAAAATATAGTATTTAAGTTAAAAAAATAAAATACTTACACAAATCAAAGCAACGGATAAATGGCCAGTGATTAGGATAATGGTCATCTTCTTGTACCACTCTTGGGACTTTGGCGTCAGTGGCATAAGCTTATTGAGATATACTATCACAATGTAATAGAAAAATAGGAGGATAAACGGGACAATAAACTGAATGCCAGGACGAAACCAAAGTGGTACGTTTCCACGCACTGTGGCATGAAAAATGATGCTCATAATAGCCCAGTAAACGCCAAAAGTTGT
>BCLH01001602.1:46386-71592 GCA_001602315.1 Zoysia pacifica | reverse complement strand
CACGGTCGCCTCAGCCGCCGGCGCGCCGCCGCTGCCGTAGAGTCCGGCCCAGTGCACCATGTTCCCGCCTGCGTCACCCATACGGTTGGTCACAGTGGGCTGGCTAGGGAGCAGAGTTCTTTGGCCGGAGGGAGAGGAGCGGATACATATAGCAGCCCGGCGACGAGTCAAACGGGGCGCTCTTCCATGGAGCATTTTCACCCGTCGGATGCGCCACAGACGGTTGGGATTCTCTCTACGTCGCCTTCTGCGAGGTGGCTGGCCCGCAAGAGGGGAGTTCCGCGAAGCGTCGGGCGCGGGGCGAGGTGGATGCAAGAGCCCACTGAAGGATGAACCGGTCGCTGGAGTGGGAGCGGGGCTCCGGTGGGCTGCGACGACGGCGCCGTTAACTTGTCCCAGTTTATTTCGTCAAGAGACTAAAAAAATAAGAGAAGGTGTTTTGCTTTGGCTAGGTTCCGGTGGCGGCGTGGCGCCGGCCGTCGGCAGGCCGGCTATACAGTCGCTCGCCGGTGCACTTGTCCATGTGTATGGGTGCCGCCGTTTGTCCGGCCTCCATGGAGGGACGCACTGGCCTTTTTACACATATGGTCACCCTAGGAGTTTCGTACGCCGTGTGAGCTAACTCATGTTTGCATCGATGAACACGAATCAACTGCAGGATACTCATGACACGTTGCTGATGGAATTAACTCGTTCGTGGGCACAAATTTAAATGACTTCTTGCGATTGAGGAAAGATTGTTTATTCCCTTCACAAAACATGATGGCCGAGCTTCGGGGTAGTTTTGTCCGGTTGTATCGGTCAAAGGATTTCGGTTCTCATCATCCCAAACGGCAGGCTCTAAATTAAGCAACAGATTGTCTCCATCACTTTGCCAACTTTATTTGTTTGCTCGAGCTTGCACGGCTCTGACTAGTTGAAGGTCAAATAGGACTGGACTGCGTTCAAAGTGATCGTGACGACACCTAGAACGATTAACTCTCAACTATTTAACTCCTATACATACAGTACATAAGCTAATAATAATGCATCATCAGATCAAACTTTGGTCGATCAAAGAAGTCGGCAAACATAAACCACCTTATGATATGAACGAGTTCTTTTAGTTTCAGTATGATGCAAAAGGGAATATGGTGACGCTCAGGGTCTGCAAGGACCAAGGTAGACGATGATGCAAATTTGCACTCGAGCGGCCCAGCTTAACAGCAAAATTCACTAGCCAAAGAGCACCCCGCATGGCTAGCGGTACGAAGCCGTTATCAAGGAGCAGCTCGCCTCGGCTGGGCTGGAGGCAGAACTCACAGGCAGCTCAGCTCATCTTGGTAGCTATCGGAGGCAACATCGAAATGCGCACTGAGCGGTGACGTGTGAGCTGACGTTATGACACGAGTCAAGGAGTTGACTGGACATTCTGTCTACTGTTCTACCCCCTCACATGCTCCCCGCTAATCAAAGCGTGTCATCAACGGACCAATGCATAAACATCTACTCCTACATCCTTTTTTCTAGGAGTAACTCAAAACCTGACTGTGTTAGTAATTAAGATTGACAAAGCAGACAGAGCATCTACATATCTGAATAGAACTACTCAGAGTTGTCACCTTGCCTTTGCATTCATGCTCATCTTTTTCAGTGGCCTGAAAAGTACCTAAAAGTATCAGTAATTCGTCCCCAAGGCCTAACTAAATGACTAATGGCTTCACATTTTGTACATAGACAATAACAGATTTGTGGCTCTTTCAAAATAATGGGAAAGAACAAGTTTCACCTACTGACGCTCCGGCTAAGAAAATGACCTCTTAGTCATGGCAGTAGAGTATTTTCACCTGTCGTGATCACTGTTTTACAACATGTGGGTTTACAAGATGATACAAAAAAGAGGGTGAAGAAAGGATAGGGTTTGGACCGTTTGATTAGGTTCGGGTGTGGAATTGGGGCCCACCAGGACGTTGACCTTTCAACTGCTGAATGGTGGGAAGGAAGCAGGGGAATTGGCCTATGGACTATCTAGAATCCTAGATGTTGCCTAATTACCGAATTTCTCCGTAGCACCCTTGCTATAAGATGTAGTGGGGTGGCAAACTCTCCGAGCAAGTCCTATCTTTAGTTTGTTCAGAAATCAAACGCTCCACACCCCCCCCCCCCCCCAAAAAAAAAAAAAACCGGTCGTTCTGAAATTATTTTCGTCAGCTGGTGACAACAGATGGAGTATATAGTACTATAAATTTACCTTGACCAGAAACAGTGTCCCTTCCCTTTCTTTAGTTACCACAGGTGCTCCAAAAAATTTGAACGGTGCATCAGGCTCCACATGACCAAACTAAAGCAGCCTTTGAAACATAAAATTTTTGTACGAATCTCACAAAAATTTCACAGAAAAAATTCCTGTTATCCAAATGAGGCCTAACGGGTTCAAAGTAACACACGCAGTTGACGATTGAAGTCATCCTACGGCGGCCGTAACAATTTTCAACAATTCGATTATACAAATATAACGGGGCTCCAGGCATCTATCGAGTTCTGGAAGTTTCTCTAGAAGGTCGCAGGATCCTTGAGCACGGTCAGACATCGCTAAATAGCAGAGAAAAAGCAACATACTTATGGTCAAACCTATTCACAGGTTGCAACGTACCCGGCTATAAAAACAACTGACACTACTCATCTGCAAAACAAATACGAGTACGAATATGGTTCCCTGACAACTATCCTTCGTTGTCACAGCAAATTTCTTTAAATTGACTCCGCTGCGCTGCCCAGCCAGTGCGACGGAGACTTTGCTGACCACAAAAGGTCGCAGAAACGTGCGATTTTCAGCTTGAAACCAAAGTACAAACACCCACAATTCAACCCAACGATTTTTCTCCCTCAAAGAAGCACTCGCATGATATGCAAGTACTATGTCAAAAGGAGGGCACCTTCTTGCCAAACCTCACTTATTAGAGCACGTACAACATTATGAGATCCATGAAAAGAAATCAACCTGCGTACCCGTCACTTTCTGTACCATCAGATTTGGTTGTGTATTCCTGTGGGCTTCTTGTTCCCTGCACTGCATGCATCCCGCTGCAATACGGCACAGCAACGCACAACAACTCACATGAGAATCAAAGTAAGGTAAAGATACTACTACAGTGCTATTACCTGCCAAACAAAAACATGATAGAAATCTAACTTGCCTTCATGCCCACGAGTGCCAAATGGCATGCTGCCACACCACATATCAGGTTACCTGAGTTTAGAAGAAACTAGACTCCTCAGGTGAGGCATAAGGATGGCTTACACTATCAGTATTATCTCATCATTTTAGTTGACATGAAATCGTACACGTTTGTGCAGGTGCATGAATGCACTTAGATGTCAAACAGAAAGATAAGAGTGTGGATTTGGTGCCCCCTAATGGGGCAAGAGATGTTACCATGTAAATGATTCGTGGTTACTTTTCATGAAGCAGTTTTTTCTTAGCTACAACGTGTACAAAAAGTCAAGAATGAGAGCTACTTTTTTGGTGTAAAAGCTATGCTTGATCAAGTCCTCCTCCTAAGTCCGCACCACAATCCGTTCTTCGTGTGAATTGTGGCACCTGTCACCATCTCCACTTCATCAGGCGACCCTCTCAGCTCTACATCAAACTTCTGCAGCAGAAGGGCCAGAGCTACCATCGACTCTAGGAGTGCAAATTGGTCTCCCACGCATTTGCGCGGTCCTCCACCAAAGGGAAGGAAAGCAAAGTCCGCTATGATCTTGTGAGAGAGCAACATGATAAGTTTCTTGATGGAAACAGATGTATAAAGTGACGAACAGAATGATGAGAGTAGTTCAAGCAGACCTCATTGGGATACATTGCACCAGGACTCCGGACAGGATCAAAACCAGCCCAGCCCTCTATGCCCTCATCTTTCTTTGGAATTGAAAACCTCTCCGGTTCAAACTCATTTGGCCGATCCCAAAAATACGGGGACCTGTGGAGGTTGTATATCTGCAATGCCAGAATTTGCCATAAGCAAGGCAAGGAAACGGATTTAATCATACCCAACTGAATCAAATTTATAGTCATTTATGTTAGACAACTCTTAGCATCTTTTTCCATAACGATCATAAACATGGCTATCCAGGCTACAAAAGTGTTAGAAATAAGTCCCAACTCACCGAAACAAATATGTCAGTCCCAGCTGGTATTTCATATCCCTCTTTTGCTCCATTGTATCCCCCTGGAAAAGTAGAAACTTAGTGGCCAATGGAAAACCATAGGCATGTATCAATGAAGGCACATCTAACTAAACTGATTCACTGGAAGACATAGAAATTTGTACAGATTTGCAAAAAAAAAAAAAAAACATAGAACTAGTTGAATGTATTTAGAGAACAAGGGTACACAAATAATTAAAAAAATAAACAAAATCCAGAACTGAAGAAGCATATATATATATATATGGGATAAGTCTGTGTTTGAGAAAAACAATGATGCCACTTTCAGTGGCGGAGCATGGGAAAATGAAGATTAATAGGTGAATAAACTCAAATACTACTGTTTCATACATAGAAACAATCAAAGGAGGGGGGGGGGGGGGGGAGGCCCTGGTTGGCCTCAAGGAAAACTACTCCTATGTTAGTAAATCTCGATTAGAAAAAAAAAACCCACAACCTACATACATATGTTTGTGAAAGATGAGTGATAATAGCTCTCTTTATTAAAAAAAATGTACTATTTCATATGTAATTTTGCGCTGATGACATGAGATTCGCAATATCTGCCATGCATCGTTAGAGTCTTAGAGGGAACAATATTACCCAGTAACCTGTAAATAAGTTTTGGATTGTTAGAGATAGAACTATAGACATTACACTGAAGACAATACCTGGCAATTTGTCTGGTCGGAGAGAACGCCTGATTAACAACGGTGGCTGAGGATACAAGCGAAGAGACTCAACAATGATCGATTTTATGTACCTAGAGGATAATTTAAAGGTTGCATGTCAAAGGGAATCTGTGATGCATAAATGTAACTAGTAGATTAATTGAAGTTGGACTCCATTAACCATGGAAAATAGAGTGGCGATATTAAATTTTATTTTTGAAAATCTAAATGCTTTGATATGAATGTAATGGGGAGCAGAAGTACTAAACTAAGATGACACATAAGGTTCCAATTAATTTTGAACTTTAACCAATATGATATTTCATTGAGAATAACATGCTAAAATTATTGGCACCATACATTTATCCCTCAAGAATTATAATGTAAGATTAGTAGCATACTCCATTTTCTTGAGGATTTCCACAGTAATTGCCTCATTGCTGAGTACAGAATCAACCTCTTCCTGGGCTTTTCTCATCTTGATAGGGTTCTGCATCAGAGTGTGGTATAACCACATAATTAAGTCAAAACAAAAATTATATATCTGTATAGCTAACTAGTGTATTCTATGACAATATATCGTACCTGGGCCAGTAGAAAAATAGACCAGGTCAGAACAGCAGCAGTTGTTTCATGTCCAGCTATAAGCATCGTCATAAGATCATCCCGAAGCTGTTACAAAATTGTTACTTTAATATGCCGTGCACAGGAAGAAAAATATAGCAAACAGGAAGAAAAATATAGCAAAACAAAAACTTTCAAATGAGCAAAATTGGCAAATTACCTGGCGATCATCAACATCAGCTCCTCGCATGTCGACAAGGAACCTCAGCAAGCTCACATCCTACAGGTGAAATGCCACAATTCGAGAAATTGCTCATAAAAAAACTACTCCTAGGTTCACAAAGGTAAACTGTGGTGCCAGAATGAACAAAGAAATGGAGGGTTAGTAGCCAATGAGCCAACCTTCAAGGATGAGTAATCCCTTTGCTGGAGCTTTTCCACATCAGTTTCCTGAGTTGCAACAACAACCAAACTAGTTCAGGAAACTAAAATGCTACCATGATGTCTGAATAGCCATTTTGTTGGCACAAACCTGTCTTGTCTCTTTTGCATTTTTTATAAGACTATCAAGGCAGTCATTGATGACCTTGAGGTCACTATGGAATTTGCGCTGCCTTGGAACTATCCATTTGGTCAAGGGAAGATTCCAATAGGGGATGTAAAATGTGGATCGGTGCTCAGCTTCAAAAAGAGTTCCATATACTGCCTGTGCAAAAAGGGAAAAAAAGAAAAAGAAAAACCCTCAAAGAAGGGAAGATAATAACAGCAGAAAAGTGTAAACCATAGCTAGTACTTATGATAGAAATGCATAGTTATTCTTCTGTAGTTTTTTTCCTCGGTTACTCCACATGCATCCGTACCACATCTTACGTCCAAATAAGCATCAGATTTTAGGCCTATACAGATATGCTACTATGCCTACCTTGATTACAGGTGATTCCTTAGTAACTGAGTCAAAATCATAATTGAAGATGCCCAGGCCAATTATATCAAGTGCCAAATTGGAGAACTCGGCTTCCAAGTCCACTGTGACTGATTTTTGTTCACCATCTTCACTTTTAATTAGCAGTTCAAGCTTTGAAATCGTTCTCTCTGAACATTTGGTAAATATTCTCACCATAGCTTCTATGAATAAGGCATGGAACCCAGGCGTTATAACTGTACAAAACAGGAATTGAATTAGTGCAGCATCAGCAAATATTATGTGAAATTATGCTAACACAATCCCAATGAACACTTATATTACTCAGAGAAGCTATGGCATCAATTTGTATGGCCGAGGTTCCATACCTTAAGCATAAGCAGTTAAGCAAGAAATGTGTCAGGTCTCGACAGAGAAAACAGAATTGATGAGGAAATGAATTTGAAACAAGGGACATCTGGTCAATCTGCTATGTCTGACTAACTGTATGGGTTATGACCCTAAATAAGTGTGTGGGCTATGGCCTTAAATTAGTGCGCAGAAAAAATGTAGAATGGATGAACATACTCAGGAAATGGGAATGTACAAACATATGATTTAATGTCCAACCTTTCTAACCTTTTCTCCTTGGCTTCCAAGTGTCAAGGTCAGCAGGTATAAGACCCTTTCCCATTATCGGTTTTAAAATTTCAGCAAGGACTCCCTGGTTTCAAGCACAGAAATTCTATGTAAGAAATAACTCACCAAACAAAACAATATATTGAGAGCAATGCCAGTCATACACATTAGACAACATAAATTTATTAGCAGGGAAGCAACCGATCAACAAATAAACTGGCGGCCATCATGGTCGTCAGGAAACTGTGGTTGGACTCCTCATGTTTATAATAATCATCAATGGAGACAGGACAACATCTGTATATAATAGCTAGACAGCATACCTTATCATAACAGAAAGCATTTTCCCTGAGGATGTGTTTAGCAACGATAGGGTCAGAGACAACAACGAATGCCTTGGGCCCAAAAGCAAGCTTGTAGACAGAGCCGTGCTGCAAAGGAATCATAATGCGTCAGTGTTGCCCAAGCTTTCCACGTACTTAACACTCCAAGCCCATACATCGTTAACAGAGTGTGCAGTATGTGGCTCAAAATAATGCGCTAATTGGTAGTGCGTGAGAATGGAACGGAAATTAAGGTGAGTGCGCCGCGCACCTCAAGGAACCAGTCGTAGAGCGAGAAGAAGAGAGGCTTGCCGAATAGGTCGGTGACGGCGCCCTCGGCGACAGGCATGTTCCCGAGGCTGCCGCCGCTGAGCAGGTTGGTAAGAAGGTTGCTGGCGTTGTCGAGCAGGCTCCGCTTCGCCTTGGGCTCCTGCTGTTTGTCGACGCTTGTCGATTGGCACCTGCACCCATCATCAACGTTTGCACATCGATCTAGTAGCGATTCTACCACTGAAAAAAATAAACTCGCGAATTCAGTTGCCCGTCAAGCCAGCAATAGCGTTCAACTTGCATGGTGGCATGGCGCAGGTTGCAGAGGCAAGCGGTCGAGCATCTGACAGGCATCCGTCCGTGCGGACCGTGCGGAGCGAGGAGGGCGACGTGCAAACGTACCTGATGCCGAGGAGGCGCCTCCTGTGAGACGAGGCGGAGGCGGAGGCGGAGGAGGGTGCGAGGTAGGGCGCGCTGCCCACGGGCCTCGAAAGCAGCGGCGCGGCGGTGGACGCGATCGCAGCCATGGCGCGCGCGGGCGGGGGCAGAGCAGCGGAGCGCGGTCACTGGGCGCAGGGTGGGAGGAGAGAGAGAGGGATAAGGTGGCCGCTCGCGATTCGAAGACGGGATCGACGCTCCCGTCCGAGGTGCGGGGCGGTGTGGTGCTGTGGGCGGAAAGGAGCCGAGACGCGCCGACCACGGAACGTGGCCTGCGCACCGGCGCGGACGGCCGGTGCGGTCAATACACAACCCGGCACGTGGCACAACCCCCCCCCCCCCCCCCCCCTCAGATTCCGATAGTGGGAAGGGTGAAAGCCCACCCACATTCTTCTAACCTTTCTCGGCCCAGAAAATTCGGCTGGCGCTACCCTCAGCGGCCCAAGCCATACCTCTCCGTTAGACAGAGCCCAGAAACTTTAAGAGTTGGGCTTGCTCTGATTGCGAACCCAGCCCATTTACCTAGTGTTCACCGATCAGCGCGTCATGGATGGACCGGCTGGAGGAGGGACGTGGTTAGCCGGCAATGGCGGCGACAATGACGGCCGTGCGGGGGAGGTCGACGCTGACCCGCTGCTTCGCAAGGTTCCCGCTCAGTCTCATCACCCCATCCATGGTCGGCTCGGCCTCCTGCGAGTATGCGACGCCGTCTGGCTCTCCGCGCTCACCAACGGCGGCACGGCGGCAATGGCATCGTCTCCATGAGTCCCTCCCCTTCACAGATGTCAGTGCACGAGTCTCCCAAAATTCGACTGTCAAATTGAGTTTCACTGCCAGTAACAAAGGCTCGAGTTGAGTTGAACACAGGAGTACACGTGCGCGCCGAGGTGGACGCCACACACCTGGCACGAGAGCGCTTGCTTGGGCGACGGACGGACATTATTAGAGAGAGGGGAGACAAATGGTCAAAGCGTTGTACAACAATAATGCTCTGCCTCTGCTGCCTCCCTTTCTCCTGCAGCCTCAGGAGCGGCAGCCACGGGGAAGAAGCAGCGCGGCAGCAAAGCGGACGGGGCAGGCCCATTGCGATTGGACCCCCACCCAGCCTTCTTCACCCTCCCCCATCATTGGGCCTCTCTCTGAATCTCACAAGTTTCATCCGTCTCTCCACATTTTTCAAAAATTGAAAATTTTGCCTGGATATATATCAGAGAATTTCGTTATATAAATCCCTCGGAGATTTTCAACGACAGCAGCACAGCAGCCCGGCGTGTGTTGCTCGGCGCACCATCGGCAAAGAAATAAATCCGGGAAGACTTTGGTGGCGATTGGTGAACTTGAATTTGACCGACTGCTCCAGTCCAGACCACACCCCGGCGGCATCAGCTCGAGATGGTCCATCTCCATCCATCATCCAGCCAGGACCCCAATTATGGTCTGGTCGACCGGCTCACCTGTGGAATGTGGTGTGGTCACAGCTCTCCTCTCTCACAGTCACATCTTATCACCACCCACAGGCCACCAATGCGCGCGGAAAAAGCCTGCACGGACCATGTTCGTTTTGTGGGGGGGGGGGGGGGGGCTCACTTGAGTTCAGTTCCATCGCGTGACGTCGACGAATCACCTTCTGATAACGTCGGGATGTCAAACGGAAACGCAATGGGAAGATTGCCTTCGGTGTTTTCAGGTGCTTTGGTTACGGCTGCTTCGACAAGATTGGCAAAACAACACAGCACAGTGCCTACCTCTAGCGGCAACCAAACACACCTACGTACAACTCCCAGGTTTACAAAACCATAATCTGCTTTTGTTTTTATTTTGGTAAAAAACTGAGCCGTTTGTTTTTCTTTTCACTGGCTGAACCGGTCTCACCGATTTTTATAAAAACTTATTGATTCTTGACGGTCTTGGAAACCATGAGTACTCATAGATTATCGTTGATTTTTCTTGTTTCTATTAAAACAATAGTTCATTGAAAAAAAAAAGGGAAGAAAACATGTATGTAAAGGAACAAATATTAGTAGTTGAAGAATAACCATAAAAACCCTACATTTGAATATCTAATTATTTTATATATGATTTGAAATTAAATCATACAATATTATAGACAACATACGGAGCATTCCTGTCCATACATCTAGATTGTCGGTACGACAAATGCTTCAACTCCTAGCACGACAACTGCTGCAACCTCTATGTTCAATGATCTGTCGGTAACGGTTTTTCTGACACAGATCCGATAAACTGTCGCACATGCAACGGCAAAAGTACAATGACATATCCTAACAGTTACCTGTAGAACCAAACAGTATCGAACCGTCCGGTGAATACAACCGATTACGTGAGTAGCGGGTGGAGAAGGGACACGTAACATGCAAAGGGAAGAGGAGGGACAAGGCACCATGTTTGGTGTGGCCGCAATGCAACAAGTGACTTGACCGATCCACAGACCGGAGTTGGGCCACCACGATGGTGTCTACATTACCACAAATTGTGTGGGGTGACGGCGCGGAACCGGAACATGATGTGGCTGTTTCATTCCTCTACGTGCTTTCCTACGAATAGCTACTACGTGACGATCGACGTGGAGCTGATTCTCAACCCAATTTTGCCGGAGATGTGACGCTTACATGTGGCCCCCACCGGATGAGGTTTTGGCTGGGCTTTTGGGAACAGAGGTGGCTGGGTCGGTTGGTGGCGCGGGGGCCGGGTCCCTGTCCGAGTCCGACATGAGCTCATGGTCCCTTGGTCCCACCGCGCCGCGTCCTGGCGAGGCGCTGCGTGCCCGAAAGACATGAATGGATCCAGGTGACCTCGGGCTTAGCTTCGATAACGACTCACCCACTCACACACACTTGACTGGAGGGACACAAACAGTGCGGTCCATTGCAAAGTGAAGCACCATGCAAAGCATCGATCGAGACACTGCGTCGAAACAACGCAGCTCCAGCAACACGATTGAGAAGTTTGGACTGGACCTGGACCTCGATCTGAGGCAATTTGACCTCGACCTGTGCTTCACATGCGTGCTTTGCTTTGCTATCCGGTCAAAGCAACAAGGGACACACAGTTACCCGGCGTGGCATTGGCAACTGGTGCGCTCATTAGTCACCTCGTCCTTTTGTTGTAAAATTATTGTGCCGACTAGTTTAAATCTAAACTGAGCGACAACAATTTCGCACAGGACTAGGCTGAAAATCACTGCTCTATAATGCATTGCTGCTAATAGCTCACAGTAACACATTGGAGGGCAACAGTCTGGGGATTATAAATACATAAGTATATATTTGTGGAAGTGTATGCAAGTAACCCCGTTGTTACATCAAGTACAAAATTGGTAGCCACTTGTGTGCGGGCCCTTTTCCTGCAAACGTGAGCCCCACCTACCAGTGCCTACCTAGGCCTGCAACTGGGGGAGACCTGCTTCTCTCATCCGTCTCACCAAACAAACAAACCGGTCTGCTGCCTCCTGGTGTTGAGATCGATGGCCCTGCTAGCTACAGAGATGGTCACAGTGCAAGGCCACTCTCCAACGAACCAAACCCTTCCTTATCTTCTCTACAAGGCTAATCATAAGGCTATTATGATGCACTGCTAATACTACTACTACTAGCCATCACCATCAATGCAACCGCTGCTACTAGATTAGGTAAGCTAGAGATAACTACTCTAATTAACAGCATGCATGCATGCACGGCGCGACGACGAGGAGGCGGCGGCGGCGGCTTATTAGGCCAGAGGGGACCTGTGAGGGGCGCCCTTCCTCCGGTTGCCCAGCGACAGGACGATCTGAGGCAAGAAACCTCCTCCGCCTTTCTTCCTCTTCGCCGCCTCGCCGCGCCGCACAGAGACACTGCTGCCGTCGCCGTGGCTCCTGCTAGCGTTTTCACTGGACCCGCCACCGCCGCCGTGGCCGTTGTAGTGGTGAGGCGCCGGGTCCTCGAGGATGGAGTTCGGGGTGACCGTCCCGCCGTCGGTGTCCTCGTCCAGGTCCGAGCCGTCGACGCGGAGGCTCTCGAACCGCGGGAACGCGAGCTGGTCCGGGTCCGTGGCCGTCGCGCCGCTGACGCCGCCGTAGTACTGCAGGATGTTGGACAGGTCCCCTCCCTGCGTCATCACATGATCCACCTGCACGCGAAAAAACAAGCCCCGTGTGTTGCAACGGTCAGGTCAGGCCACGGTCACCGCGGAAGAACAAGAACTCATCAGCACGTCCTTGTCGCGAACTCTTGTGATGACGACGACAGATTCTTGCCGGATTGTCCAGGAGGACTCACCTTGCAGGAGAGGCAGCAGAAACGGAACGGTTCTTGGAGCATCCTGTTGCACGTCAGGCAGACGTTGCCGGAGCCTTTGAACGGCCTGGACTTTGGCCTCGGCTTCAGGAAGATCACCTTGGCGCTGTTGATTGTGTAGGACTGCACAGTCACGAACAAGTCATCAGTACCAGTGCGAACCTAGTTGCAATATCAGACCAGAAGAAAAGCATTACAGACTACTTTCTTTATTCATAAATATAAGTCGTTAAGTCGTTCTAGTATTCAAAATTTGTTTCTCAATATATATCATTTTTATTTTTCAATACATTTTTTTTCTCTATCTAATATTTTTTTTCTAATAAATCTCTATCTCTATGTCTTATTATCTTTTTTCAATTTTTTTTAATTCTATGCCTCGATCTAAAACAACCTATAAAATAAACGGAGAGAGTACCGAATTAATCAATCACCTGAACGTAGGAGCAGTCGATGAGGTTCTCCATATCACCCAGACGGACCACGTCATTGTACACGTAGCGCCGCACCTAAAATTTCACAGACCAGCAGAATCAGTGCACGAAGATTCACGCTAAACACATTTCTTATTCACTAATATGGATCGTAGTAAGATATACTAGTATAAAGATTAACACTGTTCAAAGATGTACGATTCCATGGTGTGTAAAAATTGGCCCATGCTTTGACCGGCGAGGCAGCAGTACCACTGTTGTCATGATCCTATAAGACCCCAACCACGTTGCAATAGCCAAAAAGCCCTTCCTAGAGCAGCCTCCTGGACGGCTCTCGGGGGCGAAGAGGTAAAACGACTCCACCCCCAAGAAATTTACTGTGGTGGTGGGGGTGGTGGTGGTATTTTTTTTTATAAGATCAACAGTGGTGGTGACTTTGGGGACACGAATAGTGTCAAGGCCCCTCCAATGGAGGAACAGTTTTGACGCACTGCTCGGTAAAAAAGACGAGGCCAAAATTTACCATGTACACGCATGAGGTAAAAACCTGCATTGCCCCTGCTGTAACAATCCTAAGATGCCTCCATTTTTACCACCGGCGCTGCAGTGGCGGTACGAGCAGCGGAGCAGAGTTTGCTTCTATACATGGCAAAACAGTTCGGATAAACAGGCCTATTATTGGAAATCCTCACGAACAGGACGATCATTATGCTGAGAATTTTCAAGGACACGCTTAAATACAAGAATAATTCACATGGAAGGGTTAGTAGTAGTAGTAGATCATCATGCAAAGGGTAAATGGTTAGAATTGATTTACCAAGCATCAGTCACAATTTTGTTCACGACTCTGCTTTTCATGCGTCCTAGTGGTAGTAGTATTAGCAAGCAGGAGGATAAGAACACAGAGAGCTGCGACTGCGGTATGGGTTGAAAGATTCAACAACCATGTGAGACCATGGCCATTTCCAGGGAAACGCCAAGAGGCAGTAAAACTTTTCCCCCAGACTCGCATCATCAGAGTTACCCACCCTCCCAGGGCGGCAGCAAGCAACACGTACAGGCCGGACTCGTTGCACGAAAAAAGGAAGGCGAAGTGGCAGCAACAAGACAAGCAAATTGAAGGGGGGAATGGGAAAGAAACAAGGACAGGGAAGAAAAGTTTTTCATGCAACAGATTCGAATTTCTACTAGCACCTTTTTTTCATGTTTAAAGACAATAGCAATTCGCATGGAAGGACAATTTCACCGGTAAAGTAATTTTATCATGAAATTAGGAAGTGAATCGTCGCTTCCAATCAAATGATTCTCTGATTTCGGAGGAAAAAATTTCAACTTCCATCCACAGAATTTTTCACCCCGACGATTTTCCACCCTCGCTTTCAGTCCCATCAGTTAAACTTGCTCTCCCCAGCAAATAATTCACCATCACAAAGTAGGTGGCGGCTGTACTCCTAGAAAGCATGCGATCGTTTGTTGTTTTGTGCGAATTTGGTGATGGTTACAGGACGCAATCATCAGGTAATCGGAAGCCCAAGAGGAGCGGCATGCATGAATGACCCAAAGCTCGCAAGACGACAAGGTGAGGAGGGGTGGTGCGGTTAAGTGCACCAAAGATTAGCCAAGAATTCCACCCAATTCTACTGAAGCAGCTGTGATTGCGAACCTAGACCACGCATCAAATCAAATCGAGCCGGATTAAATTAAACGTGAGCCAAATCTAAGCGATGGATGGAAAGGAACAGCGGCAGAAGAGACAGCGCAGGACAAAACAAAAGCGAGATGCTACTACTCCTCGCACGCACCATCCCCCGCTAGGCTTTTCCTGTTTGTTTAATAATAATTAAATGGTTTTGCAGTATTATTTGTTGATGAGATTCATCCATGCACAAGAACCGAGACGCCAAAAGCTGCGCCGTTTCGTCTCGTCCTCGTTCCTGCCCTGCCATGGTTCGAGTTCGACTCCAAAGTGGCGGCGGCAAGAATTAAGGAAGCGATGAACAGAGGGGATCATCCCAACAGATCGTCTCCACGAGATGACAAGAGCATAGAAGGCACAAGGAACAGGGGCCTGGAGGAGAGAATTGGACGACGGACCTGGAGGAGGGGGTGGCGGCGGTGCGCGGGCGCGCAGTGGGCGCAGATGCTGGCGCAGCACCCGAGGCAGAAGATGTTCTTCTCGTTCTTCTTGCGGGCCTCGTGCTCGGGGCAGCCGACGAAGAAGGTCTCCGCCACCAGCCCGGCGACCCACCCGGGCATCATCCCCATCACCCTGACTCCCTCCCTCTCTGGACTGGACCCCGGACCGGACTGGATCTCCCTCTCCGCTCGCTCCTCCCCTGTTTCTTGGTCTGATCACTCTCGTGTTTCTCGGCAGAGGCAATTCTGTCTGTCTGTCTCCCTCTCCCTCTCTCTCCCCCTCGTCGGAGTTGTTTAGTGGTGGTGTTGTGCGAGGGCGTGCAGCTTGTCTTGTAGCTGTGCCGCGCGTAGACAGAGAGAGAAAGAAGGGCTGGCAAAACAGCTTACTCCTAGCAAAGGAAGACAGGCTCCATTGGAGACTTTTTAATAGGGGGAGAGAGAAAGATCAGAGAGAGGGCTGGTTATCTGATGATAAACTTCCGGCCGAGGGCTTTGAAGGGTGTCGATGGACCGCTGTTGGTGTTGCTCGGCTTGTGTTCCTGCCCCTGTTGACGTGGCGATTTGGCAAGGGGGGCTCCATTCCAAAGGCTGAAGCCATATATAGTTAATCTTTCATAGAGAAACAAGGATCTGCTTATGATTATATTTAGGTCTAATCCTGAGTCTACATAATTTAGTTACAGTATGTATGTCTGTTTGGCAACCCAAATTCTCTCTCTCTCTCTCTCTCTCTCTCTCTCTATAATTCTTGGACTGTACCGCGGTACACAGCGAGAAACCGGAGTGCCAATTTGAGCTTGGAGCCTTGGACACGGTGTGTTCCCGTTCGTCCCAACGCCGAAGGTTGGGTGTCGGGCACCCCAGCACACTTTACACAGAAAGCTTGATGGCTTGTGGGTAGTCCTAGTACTACTACCAGGGAAGGACGATCCATCGATCGATCGGATGACGAACTGCCGTGCCGTTTCGACGGAGACGGGAGACGGGGTATGGCCAACCAGATGTAGGGGTGCAACCTATCTAGGCGGCCAGGCCAACCCAGAGTAGGACAATTGACCTCTTGCGGCTTGTCTTTGGAATTTGCCTACGCCGTGCCCGGCGCTATTCTCTAGACCACGCACAGATCATGCATGCTGGTCAGTTGTTCGGTTGCCTTGCCACCTCCCGCAGCTCTTCTTTCCATCCAAGAAACTACTACTGCCCCCTCCGTTCACAAACAAGTCATTCTAACTCCTATTTAAAATTTATTCCTCAATATATATATCATTTTCACTCTTTAATATATATTTCTCTTTTTTTTAATATATTTTTTCTTCTTAATAAATCTCTATCTCTTTTTTTCTTATTTTCTACGTACCATACTTTTTATTTTTTTTAATTTTCATATTCACAACTAAAACGATCTATAAAAATAAACGGAGGGAGTAGTACACTTTGGTCTCAAATTACTCGCCATCCTATTTTTTAAAAAATTTATTCAATTTATTTGTCGTTCTCGCTTTTTAATATATATATTTCTTATTTTTTTATATTTTAATTTCTCCTTATTTTCAGCATGCTTCATTTTTTATCTTACAACTCAACTACTCCCTCGGTTCTTAAATTGATCACGGGGCATTGATTTTTAATTTCAACTTTAACCATTCGTTTTATTAAAAAAATTTGATAAGAATTATATATTTTATTATAATTTGATTAATCATTAGAGTTATATGAATCTCAACTTAAAATTTTACATACTTGAACTAGCTTTTTTAATAAAATAATAAATCAAAATTAAGATTAAAAAATCAACAAAGACATTAATTTAACAATGGAGAGAGTAAATTGGGAGTTGGGACGGAAGGAGTGGAAGCTCCTCAGCTCCGGTGCACTGAAAGTTTACGAGAAAATTTATTGGCAGTGCAAAGATATTTCCTGCACGGTGTGAACCGGCGAGTGGCTTGCAAGATGCTAGTGGTACTGTACGGAGTACTAGTAAACATGCCTGTGTTTGTGAGAATTTCACGCAAGGGAGGGCCAGTCATAACAGTACACCAGAAGTTAAATTTCCCATGCACGTAGTTTTATTTTTGAAAAAAATAATCCATGAAGATTGAATTGTGGAACACGCGTGCATGTGAACTCGCGAGCGCCGCTAGCTGCCTGAGGAGCTGACCGGTTTTGCAGAGAATAGCAGCTCCTATCCTATCCCTGGCAAAGGGCATGATGAGGGAGTTGAATTCTGGAACCAGCGGCCCTTGGATGGGATTCGAAATTACATTGAGGTGGAAATGGAAATACCCCGTGCCTGTAACTCACGAATAGTTCTAGATCGTCTATGACTGTAAAGCACATGTTATGACGAAGTAGGAGTACAATTTAGCTTCAGTTAAACCACCGGTGCCGTTGATCGTTTAAGAACTGTAAAATTAGCTACTCCTACTTACAAAATTGCATCGGGCTGATGTGTACCTGCGTCCCTGCAAAAATCAAGGCATAACATAGGGACATGGGCTGTCATGCATGTTCTGGTATGTATAGTTGGCAGTACAAGATGCAAGGAGAGCTTGCGTGCTATAACTAGGCAGCTATTATACTCGATGCTAAGTAGGAAACGCGAGCACAAAAAAGGGGACGAAGAACGTGCATGGTTGCCTTTCTCGTACTCACTACTTGGGCCTATTCATTTCCTTGATCGGACCCCCTCGCGCCCTCCCCACCCTCGTGCATTCTATATCGGCCACAGTTTTGTGTAGCTGCTACCGTGCAGGCAGTGGCATCCATCTAAACTCAAGTTACTCAATACCGTACCCGCCAACACGGATTCTCTTTTCAACGCGTTTTGTTCAGTCTTCAAAACATGACTCATAAATAAATCTCATATATATAAGAAACTATTTATTTTACTCCATCTGATTTTAAATTATTTACCACCATTAATTTATAAAATCAACTTTGATCATTCGTCTTATTTAAAAAATATGTTCTAATATGTAAAATTATTAGCCATGATTTAAATTTCACTAATAATAAATCAAATAATAACAAAACTTTACACATTTAAATAAATTTTTAAATAAAATAAATAGTCAAAATTAATATTAAAAATCAACGGTGTCAATATTTTAAAACTGAATAGAGTAGTTCACAATTCTAAAGAGGACTTTACTGGACTATCTATACACGAACTCTACAGATAGACAACGAATTCTTCACCGCCAATCAGGGCCGTCGGATTGATCGGCCTACACGCCTACGCTCACATGGGTTTCTGTTCTCTCTAAGCTACTAGCCGTGATGAAGCTCGGTGACGATCACGTATCACCGTCTGATGAACTCTAGCAGGCCGCGGGCGATTTCAGCCCGTGGGCCCACGGAGGAGCAACAACGAAAACTGAACCAGAGCCGAGTGGCAGGCATGTCGTCGTCGACGTTCAGATCACCAGCTGATCAGCGCACTAAACCTTGCAAAAGGCACTCAGGGCGTTCACATGCCAGCTAATATAAGGAATTAAAGCTGCCTGTTGAATGCGTGCCCTGCTCCCTCTCCGGTGATGTGACCTTCTCGTCCATGGTTCCTCGCCCGCGGGTCGACGACGACCGGGCGTCGATCGGACTGTCTGTCTGTCCGTCTCCCGCGGCAGGAGGTTTAGCATGATAAGATGCGGCGATGGCGAGCGTTAACCTACGACATGGGGATCCGACGATCAACGGCAGTGGTCACTTGTCAGGTGAACAGATCGAGCCGGCTCCACGCCGCGACCGAGCTGTTCGAGTTCTTGGCGCGTCCGGGTCGGCGTGATGTGTCCTCCGTTAACTGAAGCTCTGAAACTGAGAGAAAGCTGCGGCCGCGGGAGCCTGCCTGCCGGACGGGATGGATGCCAGCTCGGCGACCGCTCGGCCGACCGGTCACCAGCCATGGCACTACTCCTCCAGCAGCAACCCAGCAACTGATGCGTCGTGCTTGCCTGCTCGCTCTTTGACCATGCGTGGTCTCTTGGATCCGTCTCCAGGCACTATTACTGCTACTGCCATCAACCGCCCAGAAGTGAAACCAGAGAGCAGGCGCCCGCCCGCCAATGGTGCCTGTCTGCAATCTGGGATCGATCCGAGCTTCACCTAATACGAGCGGCAAATACCAATGCGAGATGCAGTTCCGCATGTGAAGGAACAGCAGCAAGACCGTCGTCGTTGCGTTGCCAAGGAAGACACTTCTTCCTGCGTGCGTGATCCTTTTCCTTCCTCACACCCTACCTGTGCAGGGATCGGTCCAGCAGTAGTAGTACAAATCAAGCAACTTTTAGGTAGTGCCGAACTTTTCAGAGCCAAAGCTTTCTTTCAGCCGCGCGCTGCTGCAGGCCAGAAAGGAGACGGATCGACGGGAGCAGCGAAGACGCTGTATACCGGAGTACGGAGTGGTGGTAGCCGGGCCTAGCCTCGTGGTGGATGCCAATGGCATCTGTAGCCTTCCTGTCTGTCTTGTGACGTCCACGAGTGAGGGGGATGCCTGGGGTACACTACACATGCGGCGCTTCGTTCGTCTTCCCTGGAGGAGCAGAGAGCCAGAGCCTGATTCCGGAGCCCCTCGTCGCCGGCCGTACGGCTGGGCGGTGGCGCCTTCTGAGCTCCGGCCTGTTGCCTCGTACGCTGTGTCACCGTCCAGGCACGCTGAACAGAACAGGTACCCGACGAGCAGCTCTACTGCACACACATTGGCATCGAGCAGCGCTTGTTTCTGTGGACATCCATTCAGAAATTGCAACAATCAAGAGACCTGAGTTTCAGAATTTCTGGAGCGTTGGATGTCCACGTTTGGACTGAACTTTTGACAGCAACAAGTCTCTTGCAGACATGAGCACAGCGGAGTTGTGAATACCGACCACATCGCACGGGTGTGCGTGCGTTTCTGCCGCAAAATGGTTGCCGAGGTTTTCTTCCATTGCTGCTCTTGCAGGCTGCCATGTCGCCGTTTACAGATGAGCTGAACCTGAACGTGATGAAGGTGCGTACGACACAACTGAAACTGCGAGTCGGGAAGGCGGGAGCGCGGTCTCTTGGCAGAACAGGACGAGTCCTTCTGTGCTGGACCGGAGCGCGCCGTGCTCCCGGAGTCAGAGAGACTAGGCAGTTGGGCAGGACCGGCGATGAGGGGTGGGTGCTGACTAGGACCGGCGACGAGTCGTTCTTCTCCGCCTCGACGTTGGCCGGCCTCTTGTAATGTACGGCGTCTCCAACCACGCCGTTTCCATGGTGCTCGACACCAGCGCGACCTGCAGGCGCCGCGCGTTGAGAGGCCGCTTGGCGAAACTCTGGAACAGCCGGTTTGCAACGGCCCAACCTGCTTCGCTTCTGCGGCGCGAACAGGCTCGATCGATCTCCCAGGCCCATTCGGCCACCATTTTACCCAGGCCCATTTGACCACCATTTTACCCAGGCCCAGTTGGCCACCATGTTCCCCGTGCTGCCGCCGGCCCTCTATCAGACATGGCAGTTGCCTGAAGCAACAGTGACAGAGACACGGCCGGCCGGGCGTCGATACGGCCACGTCGGCGAGATGGTGGTGGTGTAGTACAACACCCAGCGAGACGGCCAGCAGTACACTTGTACCACCTTACCATACCGTCCGCCATGGTTAACTTTCTTGTTGGACGAACCGTGCAGCTGGCGGATGCGTCGTTGCTGACGCTTTCCAAGTTCTTCTTTGGACGGCGGAGCCTGCGAGGTGGAATTACAAAACGTCCCTGCTCGCTGCCACAGTTATTTTTATCACGACGAGAGGATGAAGACGAGACATCATTCCTCGAATATCTGTATAATGCAACAAACAGAAATTTATACTATTAAACTTGAACAAATTTTGGTCAAATTTGATTGAACAAAGAAGGGAGAGGGCAACTTGGTATCCGAAAGTAAACGGTTGATTTTGTGCCGTCTCTCCACGATGCCGCCTACCAACCCCAAACAGCACGATGTGACGAGACTCACGAGTCGATCACGACGCAGACTTGCGGACTTCCGGTCAGTCCCGCAACATTTACGGAGACCCCCTCGAACTCCGCGCGCTGATCCGCACCGCCCCCTCTGCTCGCCATTGCGTTGCGCGTCACACCGCCCCACAATTTGTCCGCTCCCGTCCCGTCCCGTCCGCCCTGTGCCGCCCCGCCGCTGACGGCCATGGCGCACCTCCAGCTCGCGGCCCTCGGCGGCGGCGACGGCGACATGGAGTCGGCGGCGCTGCTGGGGTCCTACGATGAGGAGGCCGGGATGGCTGGGCCGGCGGCGGAGGAGGCCGGCATGCGGCGGGTGCAGGTGCGGGTCACCGGGATGACGTGCTCCGCGTGCTCCGGCGCCGTCGAGGCCGCTCTCTCCGCGCGCAGGGGCGTGCGGCGGGCAGACGTCTCGCTTCTCCAGAACCGCGCCCACGTCGTCTTCGACCCCGCGCTCGCGAAGGTCCGTGCTCCCGTGATCCCATCCCTCCCCTCCCTTCCCCAACTCCGCACCGCTTTGATAGAATTTGTTCGGTTCCGAAATAAAAGTTGGATTCCCGGCGTTATATCGGTGATACGCTGTTGAATTGCGGAGCTCAAGGCGGGAAATTAAGCTGTGGCGTGTTTGGTAAGGTGGTTAGGATTCCTGGCGTTATATTTTCAGAGGTTGCGTTGAGCTGAATTCGTAGGGATTTTCTGTGTTTGGAGGCAGCTTCAGTGGGGTTCATGATCATTTGGATCATAACCACACCTAACAAGAGCACCAATTCGTCAATCTGAAGGAGCAATTTAGTTTGATCTGTGAATATTTCAACATACAACTTCAGATATTTTTCAGATGTTTGATCTTATCTCAATTGTTCTGATTTTTGCCACTCTGCAGTTTTTTTTTAACTTGTTTTATTTAAAGTCTCTGAAATGAACTAACAGAGAATTTTCCGTTCAATATTGGACTATTCATTAGGCCTCTATTTCATGTATAAGGCTTGTTATGTGCAGGACGAAGACATCGGAGAAGCAATAGAAGACGCTGGGTTTGAAGCAGAAATTCTCCCGGACTCTGCTGTTTCTCAGCCAAAAACGCAGAAAACATTGTCAGGCCAATTTAGGATAGGTGGAATGACCTGTTCTGCATGTGTGAACTCTGTTGAGGGGATCTTAAAAAAATTGCCGGGTGTAAAAAGAGCAGTTGTTGCGTTAGCAACTTCAACGGGGGAAATCGAGTATGATCCTTCTGCCATTAGCAAGGATGATATTGTTCTGGCAATCGAGGATGCTGGTTTTGAAGCTGCACTGTTAAGAAGTAGCGAGCAAGACAAGGTCTTATTAAGTGTTTCTGGGTTGCATACCGAGGGAGATTTAGATGTACTGCATGATATCCTGAAGAAAATTGACGGCCTGCGTCATTTCGCTGTAAATTTTGCGAATTCAGAAGTTGAAATCTTATTCGATCCTGAAGTTGTGGGTTTGAGACAGATTGTGGATACTATCAATTTGGAAAGTAATGACATATTTCGAGCCCATATACAGAATCCTTATATACGAGCTGCATCAAATGATGCCCAGGAAGCCTCCAAAACACTTCATCTTCTTCGCTCTAGCTTATTCTTAAGTGTAAGTTTATTTTTCCCTGCTTATCCTGAGATTTCATGCTTTCATGATATTTCTATTCCAATGATATAAAATAGAATCTGGCAGGAACTTTTTTGTGTTACTTTGTATCCTAACTGTCCATTGATGTCTGTGCACCAGATCCCTGTGTTTTTCATGCGCATGGTATGCCCGCACATACCTTTCATGAGTTCATTCCTGCTGATGCACTGGGGACCATTTCGCATTGTTGATCTGTTGAAGTGGATGCTGGTGAGCACAGTACAATTTGTTGTTGGCAAACGATTCTATATTGCAGCTTATAGGGCCCTGAGACACGGCTCCACAAATATGGATGTATTAGTTGTTATCGGCACTACTGCATCATATGTATACTCTGTTTGTGCACTTCTTAATGGAGCATTCACTGAATTTCATCCTCCGCTATATTTTGAGACAAGTGCAATGATAATTACGTTTGTGCTATTTGGGAAATATCTTGAGGTGCTTGCTAAAGGCAAGACATCAGATGCTATCAAGAAACTTGTAGAGCTTGCTCCTGCTACAGCTGTTTTACTTCTGAAAGACAAAGGTACCTGACCAAACTGTACAATTGCATTATCAATGATTAGCAGTTCTATAAAGATTTTATCTAAATAGTTGCAATATTGTCAGTATTGCATTGCCTCTTATGGGTCACTTAGTAGAACTGCAGCATTCCACACATACTCTTGTTTTTTTTTCCCATCATTGTAGTCACTCAAGTCATCTCAAAATAATTTTCTTAAATGCAGAAGGAAAATATTCTGGTGAGAAGGATATTGATGCATCATTGGTACAACCTGGTGATGCCTTAAAAGTGCTTCCTGGTTCAAAGGTTCCTGCTGATGGTATTGTCATTTGGGGATCAAGCCATGTAGATGAGAGTATGGTGACCGGTGAATCTGTGCCTATCACAAAGGAAGTGTCCAGTCTAGTAATTGGAGGCACAATTAACTTGCATGGTATCCTTCATATACAAGCGACTAAAGTAGGATCAGGGACAGTTTTGAGTCAGATAATATCTCTGGTTGAGACTGCCCAGCTGTCTAAAGCCCCAATCCAGAAATTTGCTGATTATGTAAGTACACTTCTCAGGTTCTTAGTTTTTTTAAACTAATTCATAGATCAATTTTTTTCTTGAAATCCTGGCTGGTCTGAGGATTCATAGATCAGCTTTTTTTAAACTAATTCATAGATCAAATTAGTATGCAGTGACCTTTTTTACTCGTTTGTAAATATCTTATAATTGCATCCACCATTTGTCCATACTGACATTACCAAATGATCTTATTAGGTGGCCAGCATTTTTGTTCCCATTGTCATCACCTTGTCATTACTGACATTCTTTGCATGGTAAGTTTCAGCACTCTGAACTCAGTACTGAGGATATTATGTTCAGTTATCAAGTGACATTCTTTGCATTGTTAACTTTTCTAGGTTCTTATGTGGATCTCTTGGAGCATATCCAAACTCATGGTCTGCTGAAACTAGCAACTGCTTTGTTTTCTCTCTCATGTTCTCCATATCTGTTGTTGTAATTGCCTGCCCATGTGCTCTGGGTCTAGCTACACCTACTGCTGTTATGGTTGCAACTGGAGTTGGGGCTAACCATGGAGTACTTGTAAAGGGTGGAGATGCTCTGGAGAGAGCCCAGAATGTAAAGTATGTTATCTTTGATAAAACAGGGACACTGACCCAAGGAAAGGCTACTGTAACAACAACAAAGACTTTTTCTGGAATGGATCTGGGAGACTTTCTCACATTGGTAGCATCTGCAGAGGTGAAATGGAATTTTTTCTTAATCATTTGCAATGATTTTTATGCTTCTTTTACCAATGTGCAAATCTTGTTTTGCTTTCTGTAATTCAGGCAAACAGTGAGCATCCACTGGCCAAAGCTATCCTGGATTATGTGTTTCATTTCCATTTCTTTGGCAAATTTCCCTCGTCAAAAGACAACATAAAGAAAAGAAAAGAAGAGATACTTTCTCAGTGGCTTCTGGATGTCACAGACTTTTCTGCCGTGCCAGGGAAAGGGATCCAGTGCTGGGTCAACGGGAAGAAAATTTTGGTGAGTTGTTTGATACAGCTATTCGTCATTCTGTCCTTCAGAATAACTGGAGGATATGTGTACCGTAGTGTTTTAGATTTTTGAATAATTTTTTCTGGATGGTTTATTGTTTATGCAGGTAGGAAACCGTGCTTTGATAACTGAAAATGGGATAAGTATTTCTGAAGAAGCTGAAAATTTCTTGGTAGACATGGAGTTGAATGCAAAAACTGGCGTTCTTGTAGCATATGATGGTGAGTTCATTGGCTTGATTGGGATCACCGATCCCTTGAAAAGAGAGGCTGCTGTGGTTGTAAAAGGCCTAAAAAAGATGGGTATTCATCCAGTTATGGTCACCGGGGACAACAAGAGGACTGCGCAAGCAGTTGCAAAGGAGGTCTGTTTGCACTGTCGTGTTTGGTGCTAGCATCCGCATCTCATCCTTTAAGATCTCGTTAACATATTCTGTGATTCTGCAGATCGGCATTGAAGATGTGAGACCGGAGGTCATGCCAGCTGGAAAAGCTGATGTCATCCGCTCCCTCCAAAAGGATGGCAGCGTAGTTGCAATGGTCGGAGATGGAATCAACGACTCCCCAGCCCTGGCCGCCGCTGATGTTGGAATGGCCATTGGCGCCGGAACTGACATTGCCATTGAGGCAGCAGACTACGTGTTGGTCCGGAATAACCTGGAGGACGT
>BCLH01001602.1:31690-42167 GCA_001602315.1 Zoysia pacifica | reverse complement strand
GCGCGCAGACGGGGGGCGTAGCCTGGGAACGGGGCGGGCCGACGGGCGGCGCGGCCTGGGGATGCGCGGACTGGGCGCGGATCGCGGGGGCGGGATGGGCGAGATTGCAGATAGTGGCCTCGCGTGACACCAAAACGCGTGGTACAGACTCATCTACCAAGATAATACTCCCTTCGTCTTGATTGATTTATAAGTGATGGTTTTAAAGCTGAGTAAATTAAAGAAAATAAAAAAATTGAGATATACTGAAAACAAAGAGAAAAGAGATAAAAAATATTTAAAAAAAAAGAAATTGTATTTAAAAATAAAAATAATTTATAATTTAAAAAAAAGTTGTTAAATCTAAAATAATTTATAATTTGAAACAGAAAACCAGAGAGATATCCAACTAAACCAAACTTCGAGGCGCCGGTGGGCATGGCTGATTGGCTTGGTGCCCAGACAGACGGGGTGATCGGGATCGGCGACGTCGACGAAGCATCTGCCCTCTGCGTACGACTCGTGCCTGCAAGCATCGGCGCAGGCGGCCTTTCTTCCGCCGCAGTCGCCCTGGAACGTCCTGCTGCGGTCCGCGACGGAGCACTCGGCGCCGCTGGCGGCATGAACCATCCATTGCCGCGCGCGCGTGCATGTCAAACAGTACCGGTTAATTAAAGGCAAAGCTCAGCCTATTTCATGAATACGACGACGAAAGGACCAGAGATTTGCGTGTTTAGAGAGGCAGCGCGCGAGCTCACCGGCTGTCAGCCCTGGTCAGCTGCGTTCGTCTCGCCGAAGTCGTCGCCGGAGACGAGAACGAAACATGAAGAACACACGCGAACGCCTGGAGCACAGAAGTTTTTGTGTGGCCAACTGAACCACGTTTTCAAGACTTTATTTTCATACTTAAAGGGAAGATACAGCCGTGGAGCAACTGTCCACGACGCCATGACTAGCACCCCGGCGATCATGCCACACGACGCACGTTCTTGCGCGTACTGGCGCTTGAACGGTTACAGACGATACTTCAAACAAGCAAATTAGAAACAGAACAAACTAAACTACCAACGACAATATGACAGGAGCAATGTGAAATTAGCCTAGGATTACTAACAATCTCCCCCTAATTCTGGCTCATTTCACATTAGCTTGGTGACGCCGATCTTCTCCGAAGTTCCTGGAACTTAACTCTTCCGAGAGACTTCGTCAAAATATCCGCGAGCTGCTCCTGGGTGCTCACGTGGTCCAAGCTAATCTCCCCATTCACGACACAATCACAGATGAAGTGGAATTTAGGTTTGATGTGTTTACTTTTGTCGTGAAGAACAGAATTCTTGTGAAGTGCGATAGCAGACATGTTGTCCATATTTAGTAAGGGTGACGCAATCTCCTTTCTTAGAACACAGTCAATCACTCGTTTGAGCCAAACAGCTTGACATGCCGCCACCGCTCCTGCAATGTATTCGGCCTCACACGATGACATTGCCACCACCCGCTGCTTCTATGACTGCCATGTCACAGGATTTCTCCCAAGGAAGATCACTCCAGTAGTGCTCTTGCTATCATCAACATCTCCCTCCATGTCACTGTGTCACTGCCACTGTATCCCAGTAAACTGAGTTCTGCTTCTCCTCTGTTATACATGAGCCCATACTCAAGTGTCCTAGCAACATACGGAAACAGATGCTTCACTGCTGTAAGATGTTCTTGCCTTGGCTCATCCATGAACCTGCTCAGGTAGCTCACTGAGAATGCCAACTTGGGTCGAGTGTGTAACAAGTACCTGAGACTCCGGATCAAACTTCGATAGTTGGTTGAATCAACCATCTGGTGTTGCTTTGCTTGGACAATCGCAACCTTGCTTCCATTGGAGTTGCACAGGGATTACAATCTCCCATCCCAGCCTTGTCCAGCAGCTTTCTTGCATATCCTGCTTGTGACAGTGTGATACCATGTTGTCCTTGCTTCACTTCGATTCCCAGATAGAAGGAGAGAGAGCCAGATCGCTCATTCTGAATATCTTCTTCATTTTTGCCTTGAACG
The DNA here is from genome assembly GCA_001602315.1 of Zoysia pacifica. Lineage (NCBI taxonomy): Eukaryota > Viridiplantae > Streptophyta > Magnoliopsida > Poales > Poaceae > Zoysia > Zoysia pacifica. The sequence continues at coordinate 40,145 of BCLH01001602.1, read as the reverse complement.
AAGTGATTTCCTTGGCTGATTTCTCAACGATGATCAAATCATCAACATAGATTCCTACCACCAGATGCGCCGACGATGCGCCGCGCGTATAAAGCCTATGCTCACAATCACTTCGAATGAACTTGAGTGACTTGAGACTTGCATCCAGTTTTGCATTCCACGCCCGTGGCGCTGCTTGAGGCCGTACAAGGCCTTGTGAAGTTTCAGAACCTTCCCTTCATGACCTGCTGCAATGAAACTTGAGGGCTGCTCGACATACACTTCTTCAGCCAGATCACCATTCAAAAAGGTCATCTTGACATCCATGTGATGCACCGGTCAGCCATGATGAGCTGCCACTGCAAGCATCACACGAACAGATTCAATCCTGACCAAAGGAGCAAACGATTCCTCATAGTCAATTCCCTGCTGTTGGATATACCCCTTTGCTACCAGGCGAGCTTTGTGTTTCACTACCTTCCCATGTTCATCACACTTGAGCTTGAAGACCCACTTTAGTCCAATTGCTCAGTGACCTTTTGGCAGATCCACCAACGACCAGGTGCGATCTGCTCAATAGACTCCATCTCCTCCATCATAGCTTGCCTCTAGGCTCCAACCTTCACTGCTTCATCAGCATCGTTCAATTCATTGTTAATGGTCAACAACAGTTCTTCTGGCACATCTCGTTCTGCTAGTCCAGGTGGTGATCCCGGGCCCAGCAGGTCATTGATGGCGCGGAAATGCAATGGTGCGTCGTCATGGTCGTCGTCGAGGTCGGGCGTGTCCGTTGGTGGAGACACGAACTCGACTCCTGGGGCCGGTGCTGGTGTAGGTGTACCGGGTTCAGGCCCTCCTGGAGGTGTCACCGCACCAGCAGGAGTTGCTGGTTCTACTTCACCGTGCGGTGCAGGGAGGCCATCGCTTGGTGATGTCGTCGCGCCACCCATTGCAGAGAGCGTGACGAACTCGACGTGGAACGGTTCTCTTTCGTCCCCGGGTCCGGCTCCTCGTTCTGAGCCCCAGTCTCAGCTCCGGTCCTCCTCAAACACCACATCGCACGATATGTGTACGCGACGTGATGTTGGATTGTAGTGACTATACGCTTTTGTCTCGGGTTGATAGCCGACGAACACCATCGGTGTGCTTCTATCATCAAGCTTGGCAAGGTGCTTCCCAGCAGCCTTCACATGGGCAACACAACCGAATGTTCTGAGGAAATGAGGAGCAGGTTTGTATCCATGCCATACCTCAAATGGAGTCTTCCCATCTACGCTTGCCGTTGGTGCTCTGTTCAGGATGAACACAGCCGTAGTCACCGCCTCCCCCCAAAACCAGCCCGGCATGGATTTAGCCTTCATCATGCTCCTGGCCATGCCCATTACTGTCTGGTTTCTTCTCTCCACGACGCCGTTCTACTGAGGAGCATACGGTGCCTTGAGGTGTCGCTGGATGCCTTGTTCAGTGCAGTAGTCGCTGAACGCTTGCGAAGTGAACTCTCCTCCGCGATCACGGCGCAGGGTTCCCAGCTTCTCTTGTACTTCCGCCTCCGCTGATGCTTGGAAACCTTTTATCGCAGCTGCTGCCTGATCTTTAGAGTCAAGCAGAACAAGCCACATGTAACGGCTCAGGTCGTCGACGAGGAGGAGGAAGAGCTTCTTCTCGCTTGGTGTTACCGGTGTCACGGGACCGCAGAGGTCCCCGTGCACCAGCTCCAATCTTTTTGTGGCTCAAAATTTGGCTTCTCGGGGAAAAGCTTGTCATCGTTGCTTCCCGGCAAGGCATCTGTCGCAGACTTGATCGATGTGCTCTAGCTGTGGCAGCCCTCTCACCTCCCATCCTGCGCCAGCTTCTTGAGGCCACGAAAGTTGAGAGGGCCGTACCTTGCATGCCATCGCCATGCTATGTTCTCCTCTTGAGCAGCTAGACACACTGGCCTCTCAATGTTCAGGTACACATGATAGAGATGATTTGGAGCTCTCTGAACCTTTGTCAGTAGCCTCCCGCCTCGCTCCCAGATGTGCATGAACCCGCCGAAGATCTGGATCTTGTAGCCTCCTTTATCAAGTTGCCTGACGCTGATGATGTTGGCCGTGAGGCGTGGAATGTAGTACACTCCAGTGAGCTTCTGATGCTCGCCGTTCCTACAGTCGACGAGTACCATACCTCGCCCTTCAATTGACACCACAGAACCGTCTCCAAATTTGACGGTTCCATGGATCTTCTTGTCCAGCTCGGAGAAGGCAGACCGCGATCCGATCATGTGATTTGTAGCCCCGGTGTCGAGGATCCAATGCGTACTCTCTCCTTCCTTTCCATCCCCAAGTTGGACGAAAAGCTTCCCCTCACCTAGGTGGATTGGTGCAGAACGAGCTGTCGGAGCTGCCGAGAGCGCCGCCGCAGCCGGCTCAGGGTCGAGTGGGGAAGACAGCTCTATCATGGCGAGTAGCAGGCCCACTTCATGCTCTTCTTCGGCCTGGGCTGTAGACACATGGGCTTGCTCGTCTCTTTTCTTTTTCCTGCACTCCCGGGCCCAATGACAGGTTTTACCGCAGTAGCGGCATTGATCTGACCCGACAGTCGAACTACCAGTGTGTGGGCCGCTGGAACTGCTACCGTGGCCCGTTCCATGGCCTCGCTTCGTGTTCTTCTTCGTCCCGCTACCGCGGTGGTGGCCGGAGCTCCCGTGATGCTCGGATTCACGGTTGCGCCTCCGGGCTTCCTATTCCTCTTCAGTCAGGTACAACTTGCTGTCGAGCTCCGCCGCCACCGAGCTCAAATCGAAGGAGTCCTCCGCCGCCTTGAGTCGCCCCGTTGTGTCCGACAGAGTGAGTGTCGACGGATCGAGCAGCGTGGTGATCGCTAGTACGATCTGACGAAATCTTTGGGGTGCGCTTCGAAACAGCTTCTCGACCACCTTTGATTCTTCGATGGTTTCTCCCAATGTGGCCAGCGTCGCCACTATTCCGCTCAGGTTTAGCTAGAAATCTTCAACCGATTTCCCGTCCTTGAACTGGTCTCGTCGAACTATTGTCGTAGCTGTTGTGCGCTCGACTTCTTGACCCGATCAGACCCGACTCGCAGGGTCTCGATCGCATCCCAAGCCTTCTTTGCCGTGTTCTTGTTGGCGATGGCTGGGAACATCTCGGTAGGCACGGCACTGACAAGCGCATCCCGGCACTGACAAGCGCATCCAAAGCCATCATCTCCTCCTGCGTGTCAGAGCCGCCCTTGTCGATCATCGTCTAGAGTCCTCGTGCCTTCAGTTTGACCCTCATGATCATGGCCCAGTGGGAGTACTTGTCTTGGTGAGGATGGGAAATGCCGTCTCGCTGCTCACCTCACAAACCACCCGCCGGATTGTAGGGCCGCTTCCGCTGGCGCTAGTGTCGCCGCCTTTCTTGCCGTCGGTGCCCATCAGCGACGTAGTCGATCGCACGGTCCGATTCCAACGGCGATACCTCGCCGCGATCGGATCCCGGCCCACAACTGGCTCTGATGTCACTTGTCAGCCCTGGGCAGTTGCGTTCGTCTCGCCGGAGTTGTCGCCGGAGACGAGAACTAAACCTGAAGAACATACGCGAACGCCTGGAACACAGAAGTTTTTGTGTGGCCAACTGAACCACGTTTTTAGGACTCTATTCTCATACTTAAAGGGAAGATACAGCTGTGGAGCAACTGTCCACGACGCCATGACTAGCACCCCGGCGATCATGCCACACGACGCACGTTCTTGCGCGTACTGGCGCTTGAACGGTTACAGACGATACTTCGAACAAGCAAATTGGAAATAGAACAAACTAAACTACCAACGACAATATGACAGGAGCAATGTGAAATTAGCCTAGGATTACAACACCGGCTGTGGTCAGGAGTAGTAAGATCAGGGCAACAGCTGCGGCGCCGGCGGCGACCGTCCAGGCCTGCAACTCCATCTTCATGGCTGGTCTGTTCCTGGTGTTCTGGACCTGATGTTGCTGTATGATCTGCATCTCCCAGACTTGACATGGGAGTTGAGCCGTGCGTATAAAAGAGTGAGAGGCATGCAGCAAATTTGAAATTGATGATCAGATTTTCACACACCAAAGGTCGCCTTCTTATTACCACGCACGGTAGTCAAAATAACCATGCCACGCCGCGCACAGGCATTGGCACGGGCGATTTCACTTTTCAGCGTCGCGCGCGAGCACGAGGACAGCGCGGAACACCGGTGCCCTGCCCTGCGCGTGGGCGACTGCGCATGCATGGCGGACAGCGCCGCTTGACACTCCACCGCAATGAGAGGACGACGGGATGGCAGAAGAACGCAAGATGCCGACGACATTCATCATCGGTGCATGGAGATGTGCCCCAGAACGCGGCAGCGCGCCGGGGGAGTCCGCCGTGGCATGGCGCAAAGAAGCCGTCTCGTCCGTGCAAGACCATACTGTGGGTGCGGCGCGCGGAAGGAGATCTAGCTGATGTCCGGCGCGGCGACGATGACCAGTTGCTGCTTGAGAATTTCACAGCGACGCGACGCACAATAGTAGTACTAGTATCCAACACGCCGGACGTCGGGTAACCGGTTGCTCTTATTAATACTGCATATCAATCATGGAACAGTTAAACCACACTTTGCTCGATCGGAGTATCGATCTAGGCTACTCGCTCGTCCTGCACATGCACACGGCTCGATCGATCGATCGGTTATAATCCAAGCGTGGTTTTACATTCCTAGCGGCGGCGACCGAGTGTCCGCCGGCGGCCCCTGGTCGACGCACTTGATGCAGAGGCAGTCGCCCAAGTTGTTGCACTCCGCTTCACGGAAGCCGGAGCCCCGACACTTGCCGAGGCAGTTCTTGAGCCCGCCGGCGCGGCAGGCGTTGCTGTCCGGCGACGGGTACGTCAGGCACCAGGCTTCCACGCCAGTACCTGCTCCGTCAAATTAATAAACTTACAGTTCAGTCAGGCCTCTGATAAAGTTTCGTACGGAGCAAACACGACGATCGATGCTTACCAGAGGACATGAACACGAGTGCCACGATCATAAGGGCGGGTACGACGAGAGCTGAGGCCTTGCGAGACATGGCTGCAGCTTGATGGCAATTGGGACTAGTCGATTTGATTCGATGAGATGAGAGATGGTGGGCTTATCTTATTTGTAGGAATAAGCTACGGAAAGGTTTGATCTGCCAACATTTTTGCGGTAAAAGCAAAAAATTATTTGGTTCCAAATATGATGTTGTAAAACCTGAAATAAATCTTATAACGACGGTATGAATTAAGAACGATTATAGTACTAAACTAAATTTAGCAACTTATATATGCCAGTTTGGAAACTCAAAGGTACTTGCATTTCGGTCTGTGCTAAATGAAGGGTCTGACAGCCAGGAAGCTTCCAAAACTGCTCTCAATAAAAAAATTTAAAATAAAACTATAGTCCTCAATAAAGGATTTCAAACTGCCACGAATATTAATATACAGTATAAATTTTCTCTGGCAACAATTGCCCCTTTCTGCATTGCACTGGTTTGAATCAGAAACGCGACAAGTTTACCAAGCCTGAAGGCTGAAGACCTCAACGAAGAGATGGTGGTCTCAGGTGACCACCTCTGAATGTTGCAAAGCAAATTTTTCTTTGAAATACACTAAGTGTCGCCCTGTATAAAACCACCGCAAGAAAGCAGGAGTCGCCTTGTGTAGAACGATTTTATAATGCGATTTATTTGGCATGTTTAAGGAAACTCCAAAAGTTGCATGACGTGGTAGGCGTTTTAATTCTTTCTGACTTTATAAAGTGATTTGATTGTTTGTTGGCATTCCAATTTTGAGGTAGCTTTTAATCGAGTTTGGTTTTGTACTGGGGTTTTGAAAACGTAGTTGTCCTCTGATGAGTGTTTAGAGCTGTCATCCAGGAAAACATTGCGAGATGCGAAATCTAATTTCAAATGATGGACATCGAGGAAAATGAGATATACACAGTGCTGAGAGGTACCTGACCTCTATCTCTTTGATTAATTTTAGCTGTTGATTTTTAAAAATTGATATTAGATCTATTATTTGTAGTATCAGATTTACTATTTTGATGTTTTGATCAGATACTCTATATTTTTAACTGTTATATCTGATTATATGAATGACTGTGATTAACTTCAACCATTATATCATCTATCCAGAAAAATTGATCAGCACCACGTTTCAAACGATGAGACACACAGGAAAGTCAATCATCACCACGCGCCACTAAAAGCTACTAATTGATCATCGGCGATCGATTCAACCGACGGGGACCTATTATAATTAGACGACGACGTTTCAATCGCCGGGCGCGGCCTAGTCCTGGTTGCCGAGACAGTCCATGCACGTGCAGTCGCCGACGCGGCCGTTCGGCAAGATGTCGCAGTGCCCGCCGCGGTAGTGGTAGATGACGCACTGCGCGGCGCAGCCGGCGAGGCCCGGGGGACGGCGGCAGGCGTCGACGAGGCTCGGCACCGTGACCATCGGGCAGTTGTCCTTTTCTGGTAATCAATCAGTTTTAGTCGAAGACATCATCAGTACAACGTATATATTGGGTTACGTGTGTTATATACCGGTTGACGTCGCCGGCGGCGGGGGTGGTGGCGGTGGAGGCGCCGGGCCGGCGCGGCGGGCAACCGGTGGCAAGAATTCACTGGCGTCAGCTTGAGCACCTGTAGAACGTACCCAGTGCAACCGATTTAATCAGTCCAAAAAATAAAGTGAACACGACGGTGCTGCCAGTCCATGTAATGCTACATCATCAGTGCGCTTACCAGCGACGAAGAGCACCGAGACTACGAGAGGAACGAGCAATGTTGCGGACATGTTGAAAGCCATGGCTATGATAGGTGAGGGTGCAGAAGAAGACACGGCTGTGCATGGATGGTGTCGTGGTGTGTGCCTATTTATAGGCAAGCAGCCCCCGAATAAGGAAACATTGGCAGCAAATTTTCTTGCTACAGCAAAAATAATGATGCTGATTGACCAAATATTATTGCCGATCGTACTGGGAATATATGTTTATATATATAGTATATATAGGAAAGAACGATTTCAACAGATGATATTACATTTGGCAGAATAGTAGGAAAAACTGTCGGATCAATTTGAGATTGCTAGCCTAGTTTTTAGCTGGCACTTGATCCTTGGATTGAGCACATTCATGATTTCCATCTCAATGCACAAACGTTTTAGAATATAAGAATTGCAGGCGCCAACAGCAGCCTAGCAACCTATAGTGACGACTCGTCGTATGGGCAACATGGGCACGTTGCAGAAACGAAACATATACCGACTGGTATTTGCCCATTACTCCATTAGCACCAACATCAATTTGAATGTACTGCTAGCACAAAGCACGATCATGGATCGCCTCACTCGAAATTCTTTATTGCTGGTCCCACATTACAATCAATTTGAAAAACCATGCAATCCACCCAATAATTCCGTCGAGAAAAAAGAAAAATACTTCTGCTACAGCTACATACAAGTCATGGATCAATTCCATTTCTTCTTAATGTTCAACATTACCCCTTATTCCATCCACACCTAACAGAAAAAAAAAGGCCGACAAAATTGCAACCTTCCTAGGCTAAGGCAGGATTCTCATAAGAACATCAGTGCTTTGCGCTGACAAGAGCCATGTGGGCGATCAGATCCAGAACCCGGTTGCTGAAACAAAGCAAAGAAATACATCAATATCTCAATTGAAGATTTTGGAAGACACCATAAAATCATGTGAAAATTAGCAGACACTGACCTGTAGCCCCACTCGTTGTCGTACCAAGAAACAAGCTTCATGAAGGAAGAGCTCAGTCCAATACCAGCCTTGGCATCAAAGATGCTTGATCTGAGATACAAACAGGGTGACATGATATCAGCACCTTCCTGCAAACAATAATTTTCTCCATGTTAATGTTACCATGTTTAAGTAATCACCTAGCATCACCGACGAAGTCATTGGAAACCACATCCTCATCTGTGTAGCCTAGAATACCTTTCAGAGCACCCTCTGATGCAGCCCTGAAACAAAGAGATGATGAACAAGACCCAATGTAGGTCAGCAAAAAAATAAGTGCATGATGCTCTCTGCATAAATCAGACATCGCCACACAGAGGGAGCCGCTAACAACACTTCATTCAAATACGTTGATCAAGAATTTGTATCAATCCGAGTAAACATCAGCTATAATTTGATCTACATTTTCTACCACTACATGGCCTAAGGGGAGCAAGATGCCGAGACATTCTATTAGCCCTTTCTACATCATTCACATGCTACAACAGTACAACTGCACTGTACATCAATAACCCTCTGATGTCTGGAATACTGTGACCATCTTGAGGGTCCACACAAACTATTAACGACTCAGTTAATATTGTGCTTGTGTGGAGGCATATATATTACTCAACAAAAAGTAACCAGCAGCTCGATGGTGTCCAGAACTGAACCAAACAGAAATGACTCAAAAAAAAAAAA
>BCLH01001602.1:3756-21414 GCA_001602315.1 Zoysia pacifica | reverse complement strand
TGTCCGCCCCGGCCGCGGCGCGCCGCCGAGGGTGCCAGTGCCAGTACGACCCGCTCAGCTACGCGCGCAACTTCGACAGCCTCGACGACGCCTCGCAAGTCTACTACGGCCACTCCTTCTCCTCGCGCTTCGTGCTCGCGCCTCCATCGGCTGCGGCGGCGCCCGCTGGCGACGCCTCTGCTCCGAGTGGTCTCGGCGGCCGACCAGTGGTCGCCAGCCATTGAGTAGAGCCGCAGCTTGAGACCAAGATGATTGTACATACGTGTGGAGCAGATCACCGCTTGTGCGATTCTTGCTGAGACAGCGCGTGATCGTAGCTGCTCTGCTTCTAGGACCAAAAAGGGAGTCATCGTTCTCGTCTGTCTGTGACTGTGAGCAGAGGAATTCTGGATTCTGAGCTCGGAGCTCATGCGATTCTGAATTCTGAATTCTGGATTCCTCGGCTCAGTGGAGGTCAACGTTCTCGTTTTGGGAGTTTATCATAGTACAGTAACATCCATCTGAAATTCTCAATTGGAATAATTTTTTTTTAATGAGATCGCGATCTGAAGAACAAGAGAACTTGTGTATGGCCGTATGGGCTTAAGGCCTACTCCTATCTTTTTTCTTTTCTAAACCATCTCGGTTTCTCCATTTCAGATTGCTCCACGTCAGTGAAACCCATTCGAGCCGTTGGATGGTAGAGTGACTCCATTTGCACCGTTCGATCTGAAAACGTTGTTCGTACCTCTGGAGGCTTCCAAAATTCATGTTCGTTCCACCCACCTCCGAGTCTCCGACAGCGCCACCGTCCTCACCTGCCGCGCTGCAGCCCGCACTGCCTTTCCCCTTCCGCCTCGCGCTCCATGTTCTACTTCCCGCTCCTGCTCCCATTTCCTTTGCCGCCGCAGCAGTCTCAGCCTTAACCATAGCTGGAGTCGCAGCAGAAGTCAAAATCGGAGCCGCAACACTCGCTACCCCCACGACAGCAAGGCACTACCTGCGCGAGAGATGCACCCGCACTAAATAGTGCGGTGTGTGTTTGAGGAAAAAGCAAGGAGGAAAATTTGGATTTTTAAGAGAGAACTGTAGATAAACTGATGCACAGTATATATGTTAACGAAGTCACTTTCTGCCACTTCCTGTTGTGCACTGGATGATATGATGCAGGGAAAGCTGGCCAACCAATCAATTAATATGCCACGGTATGGTTGCTTTCTCCTTTCATCTTCATGCACCTGAATTGTTCGATGAAATGTGAACATAACAGAAACTATCATTCTTTTTAGTTTTAGTAACGTTGGGTTCAAAATTTCATGCTTTGGATATTGAACGGAAATGAGCAAAAAAAATTGATGCTGTTATGCAAATGGAGGTTACTACTTTAGGAGAAAAAAAATTGTGTAGCAGTTTTGATTCTTCTGAATGGTAAAAGGAATCATAAATATGCCACACTGTAGTCCCTTTCCATGTAAACTATACAACCTGTTTGTTGGAAGTTGTCAATAAGATGTTTGTTTAAAAGTCTAAGTTGTTTAGAAATATTTTAACACAATTTGTCTTGCGATCTCAACTCATTTTGCAGGATGACTAATAGGTTTACATATGCAAATAGCCCCATTTTTAAGCTCAAACAGGCATTTCCCCTTGTACATATGGGATTGAAAATAGACTTTTAAGCTAAATAAAAAGTTAAAAACTGGTCCCAGCATGTCCTATTATCCGCGGAGCCTTGTCAAATGCCATGGCATGCAACAAATAGAGCAAAGGGCTGTTCTCTTCACACAACCAGACATTTTTTCTTTAGCTTATGATGGCTCAAATGGATTTAATTAAGATTTCCATATTCATATAATAATGGATTAGTCTGGCGAGGCAAATTTTTCTCAGACCATTTGTGTCTTGCAGTCGCTGAACTAGCTAAAAGGGGAAGTCGAGGTAACTACAGATCCTGTAAATCTTTTAGATTAGTGGTATCTAAATGGTACTGTATCAGAAATTTAGGGAACTAAGATGGACAAAAGAGTGTGCTCAGCCTCAGATATGTGGCATATTGTAATATTCTATAGTTCATTGTTGGTTTAAGTATACCATTGCTTACTACGTTCTGACTTGAGTTTTGATATAATTTCTCCGGTTGTCCTATCTGATGCAAAAAAAACTATTTCAGCCGAGCAGCTTAATCTTTAAGGGAATCATCCACTTGTATTTTCACTAATACAATGCATAGGGCTGGGTAATCGGGCGCGGCAAGGTCGCGCTGTTTTTCTAGTATGATCTCTTTCCTGCCCATATGGGCCTTTTTTCAGTTCTTTTTTGAAACTAGGCCTTTTTCAGTTGGGCCTTGGACGCACCTGCTCTGATGGGTCGTCACTGACCCGACCCGCTATGCCAAAATTGCAGAAAGAACCCCAGAAGTTATTCGCAGAGATTCGATCGACATCCCCTCTGTAGAAGTCAAGAGAAGCTACTGTTTTCGGAATTAATTAAATTTTCAGCCTTTCGATCAGAAACTGATAGATCAGATTAGTTACCACAGTAAATAGCGAACAGTAAATCAGACGTGAATAGTAAATATCCACCGTTACTATTTCTGCGTTAATTACTGTAGCTCTCATGCTGCAGTCGCGCCTGCTGTTACTGCAGACGATTTTGATCCACCCCGCTGACGTCCAGAGTCCAATCAAATCAGTCCTCTCTCTCTCTCGCTTCGTCTTGCCCCTTCCAGTTCCACCCTTCTCCTGCCAAACGCTCGCCCCCGCACTCGACGCACTCTTCCACCAGAGCGAAGCGGATGAATCGCGCCGCTGAAGTGGAAGCGATTCGTTTGATGTAGTCGCCGCCGTCGTCTTCCTCCTCGTCCCCGCTTCTGGACTGGTGCGGCGTGGAGATCCGGCCGGACTTGAGAGGACTGATTCCGTCTGCTGGTGAGCGATACCCTAGCTTTCTTGTGCGGATCGTACTAAAAGCTACAAGCTTTCTTCTGAACGATGTTTCTTCAGCTCTGCGAGCTATCGAGTCGTTTTTTTTATTTGGGGGGGGGGGGGGGGGGGGGGGGGGGGTTATCGCTGATGCTGGTAGTGGATACAGTCATGCAAATAAGATAGACGGGCGGTGGCAGCAGATTTTTAGGTCCCAGAGATGAGACAAATTAGGCAAGTGGAAGAATCCCAAAGTTAAAAAATTGTAAACACACTTTTACTTCTGCCACGTGATGCTTTATGTAAATTGATGACGACTGTTTTGAGGACACCTAATTTAATCATTGTAGCACAATATGTTTTTTGGGTTCACCTTGTGAGACCTACTTGCCCTGAGTTACCTCCGAGGCACAGACATTTGATTTATGCTGTACATAGATTATCTTAGACCCTGAAGTCGATGCAAATCTACATGATTTATGCTGGTAATTCATTTAATTTGGTTTTTAATAACAGTATAGAGCTGACCAGTATTTGCAGGAACTGAATGGTTATCCAAATACTCACTTTCAATTTATTGATAGTGAGTATGAAAGGTATTTTTTGCTGTCCTATCTTGCATTATAGTACAAGGTTGGCAGTAGGTTGTGATTTCTACGGACCTTGTCTGCCACATCTTTCCTTCAACTCACTTATTAATTATTGAGGTTGATCATAGGATTTCATTTATTTTCGCTGTGCTTGGGATATCGCAATCAACAATGCCATTGAAGTGCTGATCTTTTGTTATTTGATGTATTTACAAATTTAGAACCTGCAATAAAATGACTTTTATTGAACATATTGCAATTATACTGATCTGTATTATATTTGATTTTCAAATTATGTCTGATGGAAATTCAATTGAACTTCATTGTATTTGTTTTCTCATCACAGGAAGATCATTGATTTTGCGTAAAGAAGATCTAACATGGAGTCATCCTCACAGCCTCAGCCTGTGGCGGGGGTTAGTAGTGGTACACAAGGATATCCTCCTGCTACTGCCGCTTACCCAGCTCCAGCAGTGGTACCTGGAGCTCCTGCTGGTCTTCCTGGCTCACAGCCAACAGTGCCATTCCCGACTAACCCAGCTCAAGTCACTGCTCAGCAGCAGCTGGTCTACCAACAAGCTCAGCAGTTTCACCAACAACTGCAGCAACAGCAGCAGCAACAGCTCAGGGAGTTTTGGGCTACCCGTATGGAGGAGATCGAGCAGACAACTGACTTTAAGAACCACACCTTGCCACTTGCAAGGATAAAGAAAATAATGAAGGCTGATGAAGATGTTCGGATGATCTCTGCTGAAGCTCCTGTTGTCTTTGCGAAGGCCTGTGAGGTCTTCATATTAGAGTTGACATTGAGGTCATGGATGCATACTGAAGAGAACAAGCGTCGGACCTTGCAGAAGAATGACATTGCAGCTGCCATTACTAGGACCGACATATATGACTTCTTGGTTGACATAATTCCAAGGGATGAAATGAAAGAGGAGGGACTTGGCCTTCCAAGGATTGGCTTGCCGCCTGCTATGGGGGCGCCAGCTGATATCTATCCACCATATTACTATGTGCCAGCGCAGCAGGAGCCAGGGGCTGGAATGATGTATGGTGCCCAGCAGGGTCACACAATGACGTATATGTGGCAGCAGCAGCAGCAGCAGCCTCAAGGGCAAGAAGAAGAGCCCCCTGAAGATCGTCAGCAGTCTGCACAAGAAAATAGCTAAGAAATGTTACAGCAAACAGCAAAGGTTACATGATGATCCTGAACATAGGGGTTCTGGATTCATATTTCTGTGAAGGGATTGCGCCGATGATTGTGGGGGGTGAAACAATTAGATCTCGTTAGTTCATAGGGTCTTTCTAATGGTAGTTTTGACTTTTGATGCTGCTATGGCAGCAGTAGAAAAAAGATTGTGATTTAGTAGGTGATTGGCTTTACTAATGTAGTAACCATACTCGTTTCACTCTTATCAAATACTGTAGTCTTTTAAGTGCTAGCATATGGAGGCCCACATGAATCTGAGTGTTGGAACTTCAGGTGATGCATCTTCCTCTTTTGTTGCCATTGTTGGTCATTATGCTCTGTACTTCTCGAGCACTGAACCTTTCCTCATGGTAAATCGCGGATATATATTTGGCACAAAAGTGGCGCTTTTCAATGACCGTTCAGTCGATGTGCACCTTATGTATACACGTTATTCCATTTTCTAATGTTTACGCGTGTGGCTTTGATCGAAATGCTCATTTTCCTCTGATGGGTAAACATAGTATACTGCAATCGTTTATGGAGCAAATTATTGTATAATTTTACAATTTTTTAAATAAAAAAAGGCAGATGCAACCGTGGCCATCTGTGTGAGAGTGATGTAATATATGCCGTGGAGTTGATATAGGAAGGAGCTTAATCTGGTTGTGTATATGTGCTGGTCAATACTCACGTGCTTTAATCAGAAGTTATCTGCAACTGCAAAAATGTGTTCAATTGGACAAAGAAATCCCGGAAACATGATGGGCCATAACTACATGGGCCTCGCTGCCACGTGAGCCCAACACGAGGGCCCAACAATGCTCAAAAAATCCTCCAGTCCAGAGAAGGGGAAGAAAAGGAAAAGAAATCAAATTGCGTGCCCTTCCTTCTCCCGGACTCGGGCGGCGGAGAACGAGGTGGCAGCCGGCGGGCCGCGGCGACGATGGGCGGCGAGGGAAAGTCCAGGAAGCGCCGGTCCTCTCCATCCTCAGGTGGCAAGAGATGACCTCTCTCGTTATTCCACAGACTTGTTGCTTACGTGCGGCGGTTTGTTGATTGTGTGCTCTTGGTTGGTCCAGGGGAGGACGAGGGGAGGGAGCGGAAGAGGCGCGACAAGAAGGAGAGCAGGAGGAGCGTCCGGGACGACAGGGACGAGGAGGACGAGAGGCACAAGAGGAGGAAGAAGAGTAAGCACAGCGACAGGGACAAAAGCAAAGGTTGGTGGATCTTGCCTCTATGTTTCGATGCGATTAGAGCTGAAGCTGAGCAAGGTTTTTGCTCATGTGTGTTTCAATGTGGGTATTGGCAGAGAGGGATTCGAAGGAGAGGCATTCCAAGGACAAGGAGAAGAGCAAGAGAAAAGACAAGGATGCTGTGAGTTATATTTACACCACTACATGAATTGTTAGCGTTGCTTGATTTTGTAGCATATAGACTTGTTAGCACTCTAGGACCCCAGTTTTTCTGATGAGTTGTTGTGGAAGATTGAAATTCTAATGAGCATAAATCTCTGTTAGTTGAACATTGGTCTGAGTTATGGAATATGACGGTTATAACCTAGTAGTGTACCCTAAAGTAGATCTTATTTCAATTGTAGGTATATGCTTTAGAGAACGCACATATTGCTATCACATTTTCAGGCTCGTCAACCAAGTGTAGTCCATTTTGACAAATGGAGTTTAATGGAAAAATATATTGCTTTCATAATCTCATTTTATTTCTTGCAGAAACAGGTTTTCAGGGAAATATCCAAAGATGACTATTTTGCTAAGAACAATGAGTTTGCCACCTGGTTAAAGGAAGAAAAGGGAAAATATTTCTCAGATCTTTCTTCAGAATCTGCTCGGGACCAGTTCCTGAAATTTGTCAAAGCATGGAACAAAGGTAAGCTGCCGTCGCAATATTACGAGGGGATTAAAAGTGGTCCACGATCAGCACATAATTGGAACATTAAAGCGTGAGATGTATTCTGCTTCGTTTTTACCTGCAGCTTGAGGCTCTGTGTTTTCCTGCCTGATGCTTATATAGTCAGAGTATACCAGTACCGCTGTTTTTCATCATCTAGGTTTATATTTAAGCTCATGAGGAGAATGCTTGTGTAAGGAGGAAAACTTTAGTTGCTTACTAGTCACAGCCCTGTATTTACTGTTAGTTTCTAGTTTTTTTTTTCGGTCTAAATGGTCATTACTGATAGGTCCTGACAATGAGTATGACAAAAATATGGCGTTCTGATAAATGCTGCTACATGTGTTCGTGCTGGGCTTTCTCCTGAAATGTTACATGTTGTCTCCCACTGTTTCAGTGTTTATGTTCTTTGGTAGGAAATGCGGCGTGGTTGTTATCTGCTTCTATAAGATATACTACCGTAATAATCTTTTGAGACACCTGATGTAATAATATTTGGCAGCAGCTAAAGTTGCAGTGTTGCAAAAGCCATGGATAGGCATTGTTTATCTGTTTTATGTAAATTGAGGTCGGAACTGTAGGTTTTTCATAGTCTGGATGGATGCGTTAGGATGTATACGTCCTTTTCATATGCTGAATAAACTATGGTCATTAATGCTATAGTCCATTCTTACCCATAATTTATAATCACATGTCATTGGCATGAAGAACAACTCTTATTGAACCTTATTAAACTCAGATCAATACGGTGGCTTACCTGTCAGAATCCTCCTGTATCATCCGTAAAGGGTACAAGCAACTTGCATACAAGGGATCCAACAGAGATACATATATAGTAATTCCTTCAGTTTTAAATTATACTTTTAACATCAACTTTGATGATTCGTCTTATTCAAAAAATTTGTTTCATTGTGTAAAATTATTAGTCGTGATTTAAATTTTATTAACAATAATCAAATAATAACAAAAATATACACATTTGAATAATTTTTTAATAAGACGAATAGTCAAAGTTAGTGTTAGAAGTCAACGGTGTCAATATTTTAAAATCAGATAGAGTATTTTAAAACCAGAGAGTAGAAGATAAAATCGTGGGTAGGAGAATCTACAAGGAAATGATGGATCTCATGTCTTGTAAAAGTCCAGATTGAGCACACCTTTTCGGAAATGGGAAACCCCAAAATAACTTATTCCATTGATAAAATTTTGCCACTCTGTGACAGCAAGTTTAAAGATGAAAGAGCTCGGTGCCACACCAAAAGAACTGATAATTCTGACACTCATATTTGTTCAATGCTTGTCTTCTTCCTCGCAGAATTTTGAGTACTTCTCGTCGTCCATAAGCGAATTGAGCTCACCTGAATCACTTAGCTTAACCTTGATAATCCATCCCTTGTCATATGGGCTTGAATTGACCTAAACAAAAAAAGAAAGCCAGCATCATATCATAGGGTGTTTAATCTACAAAAGGAAGGCCTTTTTTTTTTTTTGATACAATTGAGCTGCAACTTACCAAGCCAGGTTCTCCGGTTAGTTTCTCGTTCACTTCAACCACCTCTCCAGACGCTGGTGAGTTGACATCACTAGTTGCCTTAACACTTTCAACAGCTCCAAAGTTATTTCCCTGAGAAACACTGCTGCCAACTTCTGGCAGCTCCACAAACACAACATCACCCAAATGATCCTGGAGGAGGGAAAAACAAATTAGTAACTTCAGCATTGCATGGTCTGACTCCATATATAACTTAGTACACAAAATGTTTCGGCAGTGGACTTATGCAGTATGTAATCAGCAGTTCAGTAAACTTGTCAACAATTGGATCAAAATGTATCAGTATCGACTGAAGGACTGATTAATGTAACATTTGGTAGAGCCGATGTCTAAAATTTGTTCAATGAATGTACCAACCTGGGCATGGTCAGTAATCCCAACAGTTGCTGAATCGCCCTCGACCTTCACCCATTCATGAGTATCAGCATACCTCAGATCCTTCAGCACTGAAAAAGAGGGAAATGAGAAGATTCATATCATGATATGAGGCAAACAAACACTGAAATAGTATTGAAGCCGATGCCGTAACTAAAAGACTTGCATGGAGCTATTCAATTAGTGAATACTTGAATAAAATATACTTGAAAGTAGCATAAAAACTGAAGACATGATATTTCACCTACACCATTTAGTGATGTTTTAATAGACCATTCAAAAGGCAGATGCTATGTGGTGATTGCCTAGAACCATATCTTTTACGGAACAACACTACGATAAGAAGCCTATGCACAATTACAACAACGTCACTATGTACCCGCAAATCACCATGGGAACCGAAACTATAACAGTTACAAGAACCGCACCCCAAATCTGGCGTTCGAGTGGAACAGACATTAGGATCATGCCATTCCGACATCACGGTCCCGTGATCCCAGCACCCACGGCACGGAACAGAAAGGAGGGTGGCGAGTGGCGACGAGGAGGGAAAGAGAGCTGCATACCTGTCGAGAAGGCCCTGGGGAAGGTGGAGATCCTGAGGTAGGCGGCGGCGCGGGACGCCCAGAACAGCCGGGAGGAGGCAGCCATGGCCATGATCGTCGCCGGCGGTGGAGAGGGAGACGTGTTGATTGCTCGGCGGCGCCGCTTCCGCTCTGTCGCCGGGCTGGTTGGTTCGTCTCGTCTCGTGGTTTGGTGGCGCACTGGCGCTTCGGCCTTTTCTGTAGTAAAAAAAATTCGGAGAAATTATAATAAAAAATTGGAAAGTTGGTGGTACGCTTATAAATTGCGAGAATTATTTCCTCTCAGAGCCTGGCTGAGCACTTTTGGCCCTTCTGCAATAGATGGATACAAAATTCAATTTGAAACGGGGATTTTATGCATGAGCACACTAAATTAAGGACTGTCCCAAGCGACCAAGCCATAAATTAAAATCCGTTTGAAATATGGAAAAGTTTTAAAAGTTTTATTTTTTTAAAAAAAATTAAATTAATTCATATAAAGTTCATGTGCGGTTACCCCAACTAACGCACAAAAGATTCATTAGTTAGTACAATTGTTGGCATTTCAAACGGTACTCGACATCATCGGATCTCAGGATGGAGCTGGACCATTGGGACGCGTAAAATATTCGAAGGACACAAGTGGTTTCTACCGACTCTGATCAGACTTGTGATCGCGGTTGGTGGCTGATGCACACCGCAAAACAACATTACCACCAGCAACCGAGGTTGATGAGGTGATCTGTTGTCAAGATCTTGGATGCCTCACTGTCACTGGCTCCACGGGTGCCGTTTGCGGTGTGCCTCCTTTCCTGGCCAGCTGCCCTATACTGTTCCTCCACCCTCGCTGTCGCTGCAGCCTGCCGCTCCTGGTGGACCTGCAATACTGCGCCCACATCGCGTATGAGAGATGCATGAAACTTCTAATGCCTGCAAGTGTAGCATTGCTGCCCGTCTAGCCACAAGCTCCACTTCGTGTTATCTAAAAGAGCCTAGCAGTCTAGCAGGCCACATCTAAAGTCGCGTTGCCACCAGTGTTCTGGATATCGGCTCTAAACCCGTTTTTTTATTTGGCCAAAAACCAATCAATTAATCGAGTTTGCTATAATACTAAGTTCTATTTTCAATCAAAAATCGGATTTAACTCTATCGAATCGAACCGGTTTAAAAAAAAACTGCGAAAATAAATTTGTTTTCATCAGTTTTCAAAATCCTAATTACCACTCTAACAGCAAGATAAAAGGCGAACTAATTTGAATGAAAACCGCAAAAATCTATCTGTTTTCACCGGTTTCCACATGCTGGTGGTGCTGCTTGATGATCATTTGATACTGTGATTATGCTAGTAGATGAGATTTGATGATGGCCCTGTAAAGTTTCTTTGCAAGCGTCCACGAACGCGATGAATTCGTCTATATATCGGCCATGTTGAAGCTTCACTCTCACCGCCGCCAAAAGATCTGAAAGACGAAATGGGACTAAAGCACTTTGCAAGCGGTCATTGAGTACTAACAGTTATGAATTATGAGGCAGTAATTATGAAAAGTAGACACGGAAGAGTTAACTTTACGCATCTACTACAGTAGAATTTAGCAGAGGTGACACTTTAGGAGGAGAACGAGGAAGACCAATAAGCAACAGCAGCTGCGGAATAAAATGACAACACTGGATGCAAACTGTAAAACAAAAATATCATACACAACCATGGGCTTATGTCAGTTCCAAATTCTGAACGCTTCACTCGCAGCGAGGAAGTCAAAACTTATTCACGTCTCATCTAGCAAAATTTTATGACAACACTCTGAAGTCCAGTCATAACTTTGCAACATCACACAATGGTCCAAGAAAGAGCAACAATCCAGACTGACAGGGCCACATGAATTAGATGAATTAGTTGCAGTAGCTTAGGCATCGTCGAGGGCAAGAACCCCTGGAAGGGTCTTGCCTTCCAACAACTCCAGACTCGCACCACCACCGGTCGAAATGTGGCTCATCTTGTCAGCCAACCCAGCCTTCTCAACGGCAGCAACAGAGTCACCACCTCCAATAATGGTAGTGACACCCTTTGTGGTGGTCAGCTCAGCCAACTTCTTGGCGATTGCCTGAAGTAAGACAATTATACTTACATACAGAACTCAAACGATGACAACGGCTAAAGGATGAAATGGTACATAAATATCAACCTCAGTGCCTGCTGCAAACTTCTCAAACTCGAACACTCCCATAGGACCGTTCCAAATGATAGTCTGGGTGGTGTCCAATGCTTCATTGAATGTTTTGGTGGCATCAGGGCCAACATCAAGACCCATCCAGTCATCAGGGATGGATGTGGCAGGAACAATCTGTAAAACATTAGGAGTAAGCATCAAAGATAGTAATTACTATGCATATTAACATGCACACATGTATTCACAATGAGCTGCTCTTAAAAGCTAATCTTCTTTTAAGGGGAAACTACAAGGTCAAGATGACCAAAATATCTATGATTGGTAATAATTTTAGTTTTTCCTTCCCAAAAATACTTAGCTTTCCTACTTTGATGCACAATAAGTTAGTAATATATTTTTTTTTTAAAAAAAGGAGCCAAGGAACAAACCTTGCTTTCAGCATCTGCCGCAAACTTGTCAGCTACTACAATATCAGTAGGCAGCAAGAGAGACACGCCCTTTGACTTTGCCTTTTCAATAAGTGAGGTTGCAAGATCAAGTTTGTCTTCCTCCACAAGAGATTTCCCAACAGAATATCCCTGTGCTTTGTAGAATGTGTAGATCATACCACCTCCAAGGATGAGGATGTCAACCTTAGCCAGCAGAGACTCGATGACTCCGATCTTGGTTGAGACCTTAGATCCACCAACAATGGCAGCAAATGGCTTCTTTGGGTTGGCGACAGCTCCAACAAGATAGTCAAGTTCCTGGAAAAATTAAATAAATTTATGCGTTGGCCCTTACTATTAAATTTCAAACTTGTTCTTGATTTATGCAAGGGAAATATAAAAGTATCAGCAGTGTTTTGATTCCATTTCAACAATACCTTCTGCATGAGGAAGCCAGCAACAGCAGGCTTCAGATACTTGGTAACTCCCTCTGTTGAGGCATGAGCTCTGTGTGCCGTACCAAAAGCATCATTTACATAAAGATCAGCAACAGATGCTAGCTTCTTAGCAAACTCAGGGTCATTCTTTTCCTCCTCTTTGTAGAATCTAACATTCTCGAGGAGTAGAACTCCACCTTCAGGCAAAGCAGCAGCCAACTTCTCAACTTCCTCACCAATGCAATCATTGGCCATCACAACCTATATCACGTAAGAGGAACCTACACTTAGCTGATCTAAAATACTGTGAAGAAAAATATTAAAAAACATTTTATAAAACTATGCTTACATTAACTCCCAGAAGCTCAGACAAGCGTGGAACAAGAGGCCTCAAGCTGTACTTGGGGGTGACACCCTTTGGGCGGCCCTAAAGATTAAAACAACAAAATAATTTTAGAAAAATAAAGAAATACACCTGTTACTGCATTCTATAGCGATTAACATATAGCAACAAAATTGTCTATTAAAAATATAACTAGTTTCAATCAAATTTACAAAGCAATTTCTATAACACAAACGATACATTTTGCTTTCAAACCACCAAGAGAACATGTTACATAATAGAAAACACTGTTGATGCCGAGCAATAAGTGATCTGTTTATTCTATGATGTACAAAATTGAACGATCAACCCTCCACTATGAGACTACCCTCAGCACGCTATCCAAACTAAACACTTACTCAGCACTGTTGCTGTGCGCATCCATTGTGTTGAGCTGCAACAGCTTAACAACTATCTAGTGCTAGTACATAAATTCTAGTTGGTCGTAAATCAGATGTCGTACAGGCCAACATAAACTATAGATCCAGTGATCGATAATAAAAAAACGGACAGCCACGTCCTCAGTATCATTGCACCTCACTTCCTAACTATGGCACAGCACTTGTTATAATAAAAACTGATTCGATTTCAAATCGATCCTAAATATTCGCATTGGGGTCACAGAGAATGGCATCCCATCCACCCAATCCGCAAGACCAGCATCTCGGCACTCAAATCGAAAACTTGCTAAGCAGAATCCCACTCACCCAAACCTCCAGACGAGCATGTGGGCAAATAAATCCAGCGTCTGGTAGATAGCGCATGACACAGATGTGAAACAATAGCGGGCGGCAAAGAAATGATCACTCACCAAGTGGCTGGCAAGGATGACCTTGGCGCCCTTCTCGAGGAGGAACTTGATGGTCGGTACGGAGGCACGGATGCGGGTGTCATCGGTGATCTTCTGGGCATCGTCGAGCGGCACGTTGAGATCGGCGCGCACGAACACCTTCTTCCCCTTCAGATCCGCCTCCCCGAGGGTACCCACGCTCCTCTTGGTCGCCATCCCTGCACGAAAAACCAAACCCGGCGCCGCGGGGATCAAACTAACAGCTCAGAACAAGGCCACGGCGGATCCACGCACGGCCGTGCGGCAGGGACGGCGACTCACCGGTTCAGCTGTGCGAATGCGACGGGGAGATTTGCGGTGGTGGTGGTGTGACGAGATGAGCTTTATGTGTGGCGACCGACGCAGGAGGGAGCCGGTCCACCGGTTTATAGAGGCGGGCGGGGCTCGCGATGGGGACGGCATATTCGTGCCGTCCGTGCGATAGTTGTCTCAATGACATGCGGGACCGGGTGTCGTGGGCTCCGGTGGCAGTGTGTTGGAGGAGTGGCTTGGAGCGGTGGTAAGGGGCGCGCCGCTGCCGGTTTCTGGGCCCGCGGATTGCGAATGGACGGCGCGGATTCGATGGTTTTGGAATGGGAGGAGGACAAATGAACCGGCGCCGGTGGAAGGTTCCGGAAGGCTGAGCGAGGAAATGCGCGCCTGTGTCCTCTCGTTGTGGATCGGAGCCTGGATGATGCCATGACCCATGATGGACACTTTTTTGGAGTAACCTGGTTTTGGGCGATGGGCTGTTTTGGGCTGAAAATATCACTACCGGATGACTGGTAGATGGGTCCAAAGCCCACCAAGCAGAACTGCAGTGCAGCGCATCCCGTCGCCCCAACCGAGAGGAGCGCTTCGATACTCGACGGACCGTAACGGGCCTGTATAGGCCCCAAACCACAACATTCGGCCCAGGCAACGGCAACTACCGGCTTGCCGGCTGTGGACGACGCCACGACGGCAAGAGCCGAAGGAAAACGCCCTCGCGTCTCCGCGACCACAGCAATGGCGGCCTCTTCTTCAGCCGCGCCCCTCGTCTCCAAGCCACCCAACACCGCCTTCCCCAAGAGCTTCGTCCCCTCCTCGCGCATCACGCCGCGCCGCGGCTTCTGCCACCGCCTTCGCGCGGGCTCCGTCAAGCAGTGGCGCGAGTTCGAGGAGGACGCGGGCGCCGTGAAGGAGTGGCGGGAGTTCGAGGACGCCGTAAGGCGCAAGGACCTGTCCCGCGCGCTGCGATTCCTGCAGTCCGTGGAGCCGCAGGCGGGAGCCGCGGCGATGCAGGTTGCGGTCCCCGTGCCGCCGGGGCGGGACTGGGAGGTGCTTGACACTTGCATCGACGCCGACGACATGCGGCTCGTTGGTCGGGCGTACCAGTTCCTATCCGACCGTGGGGTCCTCTCCAGCTTCGGCAAGTGCAAGAACATCGGTGAGTTAAGATGCAGTTGCATATTGTCCTCGCAATTTGAGCTTGGCGTGAAATCTAGTTCAGTTTGCTCGTCGCTGTTTGCTTTGTATTATTGGTCTGTAAAATATATCGACTGACGATTTGACCTTTTCACTGAGAAGGAACTGCTTCAGGATTCGAAGTTTGCTATAGTGTTTATCATTTGAGGGATGCTGTCCCGTTCAGACGGTGCTCTCAGATTGACAGTTTATTCATTTCATATACTGCAGTTCTGGAAGGACCAAGGGAAGTGACTCCAACAGTTTTAAAGGAGATGACAGGATTGGAAGGTGAGTATTGAGAGGTTGTCCCCTTCTTTGTATTACTTATACTATTCCTTGGCATCCTTGCTTGAAGATTACAGTATGTTAGCACATTGCAGGATACTCATACTGATGTTATTCTCCCTTTCCCCAACTCACGCTGCAACAATTTTTGGTCGTAACACTTAGAGCTGTTTGAAAGGAACGTTATTATCATCATCTAACCATAGACTACAATGTGGAGCTCTAATTGTTTTTAGTTTGTTACTTTCTTCAGCTGCAAAGCTTGCACCAAAGAAGTGGGGTCTCTCGGGAAGTTCTCCTTATATTCTCGTGGGATTTCTTGGAGGAGTATCTTATCTGCTAACTCAAGGCATTGATGTACGGCCTAACTTGGGTGCCATGTTGGCATTAGCAACAGCTGATGCACTCTTTCTTGGTGGTACTTGTCTTGCCCAAATATCATGTTTCTGGCCTCCTTACAGGCGTCGCATCCTTGTACATGAAGCAGGCCATCTACTTACTGGTATGGCTTTATCTTTTGTACCTTTTGTTGTCTAATGTTCTTATAATAGATGATTCGTATTATGGTGTAGTAGTTTTTTAATTTAAGTTTTTCTATGTGTATTCGTTATATGTCTTACTTCTGAGAGTCTGCTTAATTTTTTGTTGACTTATTGTTTATTACTCCCTTTAAATTTATGTGTAGCCTATCTAATGGGTTGCCCGATACGAGGTGTCATATTGGATCCATTTGTAGCATTACGAATGGGCATTCAGGGCCAGGTACATCTGTTGTTACTTTTGACACTGGTTATCTGACTATCTGTTGTGCTTGGTGTTTTCTGTCTGTTCTCATGAAGCAGTATAACTTGTGTCTCTTGAAAACTTCACTGCATCATTTCAGGCTAGGCCTTAATATGCATTTTTGCACGAGGTCCTTATTCAGTGTGTTCAGTGTGATTTGTATGCTTCATGGTTTGGTCAAAATTCTGACAAGTAATAATCATCATCAACATTGTTGTTAGTTCAAACTACTTTGTGTTTGTTTGTCACATTTACATGTCTCCTATTTTGGTATGTCATTGAATTTTCATGATTTGCATTGTAACCTGTTGTTGTGGTCGGTCCTTTTTCATCTGAAGGATCTCACTTGTGCCAGCATTTTTTTTTTTTGTGACTTTTATCACTTTAGACCCTTATAGATATCTCATGCAGAGACCTCATGAGCTGTTCCTACCTCTGTAGGCAGGGACTCAGTTCTGGGATGGGAAGATGGAAAAAGAACTTGCTGAGGGTCACTTATCAAGTACAGCATTTGACAGGTACATAAACTAGTTATTATCTTTGAATCTTGGCACTTGGAGTTGTTGGGCAGAATTTGGCTTCTCCTAAGCTGATGTTAAATTGTAGGTACTGCATGGTTCTGTTTGCTGGAATTGCTGCTGAAGCACTTGTTTATGGGGAGGCAGAAGGTGGAGAAAACGATGAGAATTTGTTCAGGAGTTTGTGTATTCTCCTGGACCCGCCACGTTCTGTTGCACAGGTTGGTCATGTGTTGCTGTTATCTCTTTCCTATAGTATTGAATAAACCTGTATGCTCCATGAATAATTCTCCATTGTCTGTCAGATGGCAAACCGGGCTCGTTGGTCAGTCATGCAATCTTATAATCTTTTGAAGTGGCACAAGAAAGCTCATAGAGCAGCAGTCAAAGCACTGGAAGATGGGCATAGCCTCGGAACTGTAATCAGAAGAATCGAAGAAGCTATCGCCTCTGACAGATAATTGGATGATGGTGATCATCAGTGTCTTTCCCAAGATTGACAAAGACGAGGAAGGATTTCTGCTATTTCTTTTATTGTCAGTCTCGTGAAAAAAAAAAAGTTTCTAGAGCCTACTGTTGAAACAGGAATAACACCATCGAAAGAAACACATACAATCTGTTGGTGTGCACAAAGGAGGCCAACTGGCCAAAGCATCTGAGGGAAAATGAGATCAGCTGATGTTTGGTAGGTGGAAGAACTCAAAGTTCTAACCATTTGGCTAATATTGATGTCAGATCAAGTTTACATATACGATATTGACTACTAATGACTGTATACAAAGGTAGGAAGAGCAATTAAAAAATAATTGAGCGTGAAAGAACAGCAGTCAAGGTAGGAAGAACAATTAAAAAATAATTGAGCGTGAAAGAACAGCAGTCAGGATTGATTCTCTCCTGCAACAAAACTGAGGCCCAGAAGTGGACATCATTCTGAATTTTTGCTAAACATTTTTCTTTTGTAATCTTCAAACCAATCAAAGTACTACGTATCTAGCTGATTGAACATGCATGTAATTATGTAAATATATGTCTACATCTCACGTCATGTATGTCTACACCACTACAATATGTTGTTTTATATTTTCTAAATTATGTAACATATCTTGAAGATCACATGCGTACAAAAGACCTAAAGTGCATGGATCGTTCTTCATACCCTGGTAAGTGAATTGGGTTGCCCTTTTTATCTTAGTATCTCCCTTGCAATTTTTATATAAAGAAATTTTATTTTTGTGCTAATGTCCTATGCATCCCAGTTCATCAGCTTATCTCCTATAGATTATGCACTAGAAAATCTGC